>SSSL01000051.1:0-29034 GCA_008086715.1 Sitobion miscanthi
AACACAATGGTTTTCTCGAAAAGTATAAAAACGTTTTAAGAAATATTTTTTTACACAATTTGAGAAATCATTATAAAGTTTGAACATTATTGAAAAAAATATTATAGTTTTCTCATTTTTCTCACTGTCGTTATTTACTTTTTTGAATGACAGGCGACAGCGTACGCTTTTGATTTCACATTCCAAACCATAATAATTTTCTGGAAATTTCAATGTATATAAATTTCGAAGTTGGTTTCAAACCTACCCCGGCGGTGCGCTAGTCCATTCCGATCATGTTTACTTTAAATCCTTATAACCGATGGTTGACTACGGTCGACTACTAACCGTTCGAAATTTCACTTTATGTACTGCGTTTTACTCACGCTGTATTGTACGCGTCGCTCTTGGCCGTAGCGAACCGCCAATACAGCTCGCGTATTATTTTCTGTGTGTGTGTGTGTGTGTGCAGTATGCATTATGTTCTGGCGTCTTTGGTCGGCAACGGACAATGGCGGCGGGTTTGTTTTCGCACGCGACCTTGTCGGCGGAGGCAACGGTGTTTCCGCTGGCAGACACGTCCGAAATACGCATGGCGTATATACCGTTTTCCCATAAAGGGTTATGCACGCCGCCGTCGTCGAGTCTTGACCGTTGTACGCAATATTTCTACGACGATGGTTGTGATCTGAGGACAAGTTTCCGAACAAAAACGGTAAACACTAAACACTATAAATAATATTATTATTTTGTAACACGGAAAAGAGTACAGAATGTATAGGCTTCGCAGCGGACAACTCTACTAAAAATACTAATTTTGAGACAAATTGTATGTTATATAATATGATACTATACATATTATAATGCATTATAACTCGAACAAAAATGCTCTGCAGTAAATCGACATTTTTCGTGATGTCTTTATTATATTATTGATTCAGCTGCAAAGTAATCAGATGGACCGACATGCATATATATATTATATTACAGTATACTACAGCTAGGATAGGTCGGCCAATTATGCAAATAGTAAACATGTCACGTGCATTCCATATAAATGTCCATTGTCCAGTCTTAACGGGAGTTTATCATTTTTTATATGTTTAAGACAGATTTTGCAAAGTTTTTTTAAATTTCTATTGTTTCAAGGTTTCAACATAATACATGCCATTACAAGTTTGATAAATTTTTACATTTTATAAAATAATAATATAGGTATTGTAACTAATTGTTGTGTTCTCGCGTGTAATATTAGTTAACAAAATTGATTTTAGTGAGTAGTGATAAAAGGTTTAAAGTTTAAATGTTTAAAAAAATATATAAATTAATAGGTTTTGTGCACGTAATTATTTGTCGTACATTTTGTAAAGTTAAAATATCAAAACTAAAAAGTCGACTGCTTATTTCTTAAAAATCCTTCACGCGCTGATCAATAGAAACATAATAGGTATCTATTAGACCTATTATAGTGATGATTACTGCGATTGCTATTTACTTGTAATTAAGTAGTTATGTGTTTGTTTGAGCTTAAATTTAAACATAGTTTCAATACTATGTACGCTCGTTGTTAAGACTAGCTGTTATCGCTATAACCTGTAAAAAACGTAACACTTTGTGTTGCGGTATACCCATTATAGAAAATATTTCAGTCTTACGTGTATAATATAGAGAAAAAGTATAACGATAATCCGGAACGTCTCTACGAGTCTACAGATATAGTTTTCTCGGCGGACTTACCGCCGCGTTGAATGGCGTAACACGCTGGGCCTTACTGAGTACCTATTAAAAACGATAGCGCGGACATCATTATTGTTTTCGGAACGGATCCGATGCCGGACGAGCCGTGAGACACGCGTCCCGGTCGAGAGCTGTGCGCAGATGAAAGTCTTCGGATCTCGTTTTACGACTGTATACACGACGACGAGTATGTGTTTAGCTCAAATCGGACACGTACCTAAGATGCAATATGTATATATTGCGTATATATTGTACGGACGCCGTGCTCACGAGCAGCAGCGTGTAAACGGCACGAGATCAGTCTCAAATCGTCCGTGTGTACCTTCATACGTGCGGCGCTCGGCGAACAGAAAATAAAAAAAAACGTCGCGGAGCTTTATATAATTGAACGGTTAAGTGTTTTGTGCGGCAAGCCGATTCCGCGCGTGGACCGTGCAGGACGGATGTCAAATCCGAGGCCGTTTAAGACGACTCGGCGATGATCAAAAAAAAAAAAAAATGTAATATAATATTATTCATACGCCTGTGTAATATTTTATTACATATAGGCTTTGCATTGTTATCGTTTGCGCGCTGCACAAGTCGGACAGTAAAGGTATATATTTTATATTGTGTGCAAATTCGTAAGACGGCCACAGCGTATATAATATAAGAGCTAATAAATATATTGTATTTATGACTACAGGATTCAAGTTCAGCTGTACAAATAATTTGTGATTGTTATGTAAACATGATTTATTACACAGCCATGCTCTAAACCTAATTTCGTTTTAATTGAACAAACTAATCAATTTTAATCGACGATTGTTCTGAGACTCCGTGTAAGGTATTTTCCAATTAAATCCACGCACGCGGCCGGACACGAATCTTGCTTTGTATCGTTATGCCAAACTCTAATTTTTTATCACTTTCGTGCCGATATCAAATTCTTCTCGGGGTTATAACTTATAACCTATTCTCTCTTGTGAAGTTGGTCCGATGTGTCTACACCGGCGAACTTTGAACGCAAACGACCTCGGCTGCTTATACGACCTCAACTCTATTGTTTTTTTTTTATTTAGATCTATATAGACATACATAATAATAATATATTATGTCAGATACGTCAACTATACCGCAGAAACGACATACGAAAGCACCACTAGAGAAGGGAAAGACTTTTTTTCTTCTAACAATTACTACTATTACTACTAGAATAACAGTATCGAACTCAACGTAGTATATTATGCGTGTCTATTATATAGGTATTATATTTTATATTTTACCATTGCTAACACCGTTTTTCGAAAGTCTGTCGCTAGTATTATTATAGTCTCATGCACACGCCCGATATACGCTATATAGATTGAGACCGGTCCGCGGGTCTTTCGATCCGTCCGATACGAGATCGATCACACGTGGAGAGAGATTTGAAAATGGAGTTTCGCGCCAGTCGCGTGACGTGTGTTTGGCCGTCCGTCCAGGGTCGACGCGGCTGTTTATCAGTATAATATAAATTAAGTATGGGTACCATAATAATATGTGGGTCCACGCGTTTCGTAAGACCATTTCCAAGACATACGTATAGCGTTAATCCGGCTTCGCAAATCGTATTTTTGTAGTGTGTGTGTCTGTGTGTGCATGTGTATTTTCACTGTGCCTATATAATATGTTATTAATTTATTTTAGAATGTGCAGTATACTTATATATTGATAGAATATAATATCGAAGCGATCACGGTCGTTCGATCGGAACAGAAAACAATACATAATAATAAAGTCTTATCGCGGCCTATTCAAGGTCGACGATCACAAACGTAAATATAATACCATTTGGTTGCTGTGTACAACATAATATTATATAGGCATTATTGCAGTGACAACTGATGACATTGCGTGGCTGCTGCGGCGGGCGTACCCACACACACACACACTCACATATTCAAAGAGGAAATAGGATATGTCTCCGAGGGTTTCGTATATACGATACATATTGCAGGGGGGCGCGTTCCTTCCTGCGCGCGTGTCCTGGCCGTGTCGCGCCTATACACATACACGACACTGCAGAGGTTTTGTGCTCGGCACGCGTTCACCCCGACAGCTGCGGTTTTTTCCGAAAACCTATACACAACCAGTGCACAGATATATTATAGGTATACACTGGAAATCGTGGTTTAATTTCTGGTTGCAGTTTCGGCGTGAGGGCGAGTAGGGTTATAAAAAAATATGATTTATATACATATAATATTATTATGTTTTTACTTGTTATACTGATAACCAAGCTAGGTAGGGGATTATATTTTTGTTGTATCGTATATTACACTCATCACGTGCGTTGCGCTCGTTTACGTTCGATATTAAAGAATATTTTAATAGTTATAACGTACATTTATACGATTATATTATTATATACTAGTAATAGGTACCTACCGTATATAGTTGTATTTTGTTCAAATTGTATACCTATACACGGGTTTCGTCAAGAAATGCTCAAACCGACACGCAACGTAAACAATATAATCTATGTATACATAGTACATATTATATTGTATTGTCGAATAGTAAATTACTTTTATTTAAAAGTTAAAGTCCATTAGTCTATTGCATTAACGCAACGCCGAAAACCTTCGACGAAATATAATTTCGATGATTCAAATCGGTAAACAAACGAAATTACAATATGATTATCCGACACGTTAACCACAAGTCCACAACATTAATTATAATTTATAAGTGTCCATCACGTTTTTTAAAAATAAAAGTTCACCTTTCCATATTTGAAAACAAATATTATTAGTAATAATTCAAATTTATTCTCGGAATATAGTACATCGTATTGTCTGTTAGTTTTTTTTTTAATGTTTACATGATCAAAATAATATTTAATAATTATTACATTGTACTCGATAACCTATTTACATACAATGTAAGTTCATAATACCTAGGTATACTATATATGTTTTTAACTGTGAAAAATATTTATAAGTTCCACATTAACTTTTACTATAGTAATGTTTAAATATCTATTTTAATAGCAGAAAACATTTTTATAAATTAAAAGAATATTAATATGTAGAGAAATATGTTAGAAATATATTATGTTATTATTATGATTTGTTATATAGTGAATAATTTTAGTAGGTTAAAAACTAATATAATATTTAATATTATAAAACATTAACATTTATATTATAGTGTTTTGTATATATTTAGCTTTATTGCCTAAAATCAAATACTCGACTTTTTTCAGTCTCATCATCGCTTGTACAACAACCATGTGTGTTTAAAATGCTTATTTATCATCGTATATATAAGTGAAAAATCCATTGAAACGCAGAATACCTACCTACCTATAATATGTGAATGTTACGAAACAGATTTTTGTTTCCAGTTGAACCATTATTAAAAAGACAAAATGACGTAAAGTGCACATTATGAGACGCGGTCCTGATGAATAGCGCACATATATATGACCTAAATGCATCCAAGCAGATGGTTTAATGTTTCATAAACGAACACTACCGATCACCTCCATATATATATATCATAATAAAAAATGTGCTATGATATTTAAACAGCTGTGCTGCAGAACATATTATACATAAAAAGGGCGCGCTCCCCCGTTCGATAGTTTTCTATAAAATAGTATGATGAGTACAATATTAATTCATGTATAGGTTGAGCACGTGTTCAAGCCAGACGATGTTTTCAAGTAAAACTAACGACTAACCGAGAGTAAATGATTATACTTAAATACTTTTATATGAATACAGATGATTGCAGGTATACATATGTAATGTTATGTTTCGTAATAATAATTATTTCCTAGTGAGAGGTGATTAAAGACTGCAGTGTATAGGGAAAGATCTCCACGTATGATTGTTCGAGTCGGTGCATTTGTCTAATAAATTAAATCATCATAAGATAAACGATTTATCCACAATATTAAAACGTTGAAAATGGCTCTATCATTAAATAAAAATTAATAATTCTTAATCATAATTTATTCCGAATAGATATAGGTTATAATACCCGTCATGCATATTATACACCATTTAGATGTTCTCCGTTATAGTGATATAACAATATAATAATACGCTTTAAATTATTGTCGTTTGCTAATTTCATGATTTTATAATTTATAATTTTATTATTATTTGATTCGACAAATCCATAGGTTTTATTTTTTGTCATTTAACAACAGTATGCTGAAACTATATTCCTATACTATTTTGTTTTATAAAAACAGAAAAATCTAATATGAATATAAACAATAATATATATATATATATATATATACCTACGGAATAATAACTATGTGCGTTATAATATGTACCTTTATACATCCGACTTTCCACGTCGTATTCATACAATCACAGTCGTGTGTGACCATACATGTATGATGCATACAATATATTTATGTAAAGTGGTTAAAGGGGAGGGGGAGTGGACACATGCATAATATAATATGATGTCGCATGATGCAAATTCTAGTGCAGGATAAATATGTACACGGGACGACTTATAAATTCAATATTTATGGTTCACGAATCGAAAACAAATCTACCTATATAGGATTGTTATTCTGTTGTCTGTATATAGAAATTGCTTGCACAATTTTTTATTTTTTAAACACGCATTTCCAGGTGAAATTTGTGTCAGAACGCGTACCGCGTGCAGTGCGGATACATATAAATATAATTTAGCGTTCTGGAAAAATAATTACAAAGTAGGTAAATAAATATAATAATAGTAGTAATAAAAGAGCCATAATAGATATCTATGGTTATAAAAATAATAATACAAAACCTATAACTTAACCTTCCATTGCAATGGTCTTGTACAGCACGAGTTGCTCGTAAAAGAAACAATACGACTCGAGCATGGACAATATAAATTATAATATTTAATTTAAATGTTGTATTTCGAAAATTTCGACGTTCGCATTGTATAGACGTTTTCGTAACAGTGGTATATTATTTATATATTATATTTACTTCATGTCGTAAATTTACATAAGCCGTTGTGGTCGCGTTCTTAGATACACATTTATGGAATTTAACTCTACCTGTACGGCTATATACCTTTGTATACTTAATACTTACCAAATTCTGATTGCCGAGTATATGCGATTCCCAGCGGAATCGGCCATCGTCGCGGTGCATAGACGCAGTCTCGTGTCGTATCCAGTTTCCCGGGGTGTTTCGGAGTAACAAAAACTCCGGCTCGTGAAAGTCAAGCACTATGCGCGTGATGTGTTTTCTTTGAAATAAAATATAATAATAACGTAACGTGTCGCGCTAATGGAGTTGAATAGGATAATATATTATTTATACCTTATGTATTGGATATCGATACATAATATATTCTATAACGGATAATATACATTTACCTACCTGATACCTACATTTTATATACATGTATATTGTATATAATATACATATACGGCTTAAACCTACATGGAGCGTGTTGTTATCACGGCGGTATTTAAAAAGAAAAAACACGATCGATACGAGCGTTCGTGTATGTATGTGTATAATATAATATATTTGTGCAAAATGTGAAAGTTAAGCGTACCTGCAGCCTATATGCGAGTGCGTGCGTTTTTTTATTTTGATATTTCGCATCAATGGAGGAAACGAGGGTATATAATAATATTATATATACTGCAGGACGATGAAGGAACGGCTCGCATGTGAAACCAGTTTGTATATAAAACTTGTCTCTCGGAAAAAATATATTCTAATGGCTATACTTAAATATAATATAATATGTAAATATAATATATCACGAGGATGGATATATATATATTATAATTATATACATAAACATATATGTATATTAAATTCGTTAAATATGTTTATGTGTGCCGAGTATAAAAATATGTATGTACCTATATACATCAATACACTGCAACAATGCAACATATAATATTTAATACAATAGATGTCAGCTTCTATCTTATATCGAACGTCCAAACTTATCCGTATTTAGGTATATACCGCTCCATCCCGCGCTTGCAGGCGTTAATAATATTATGTACAGAGACTTTAACGACCGCGTCGCGATGCTTTAAACCACGCGTAGCTGCAGGAATATAATATGGCGTAATAATAATAAATAATAAAATGTTTAACAAGACCGTTATTGTTGACAGATTGGTGCTATCGTCGTGGTTATTGAACGATGAGCGCTCGCAGCAGCATCAGGATCAAAAGTCCCGTGGGATGCAGATGCCACTACATACTGAAACGATGTATGGCCATCCATTTGCAGAAACAGTCGCTAGTCCGGTACGTCCCGCAACAAACGGAAACTTCGCCGTATTGGATGTACGACAACGGGTACCTAATATTCCAGGCAAGTACATTCAATTATAGCATATTATATATTTTATAATATTATATCAAACATAAAATAGCATAATATTATGTATGTTAGAATTTGACGCAGCTTCGATATATTATACCTATTAGTCGCGGTCTTCGGCGATTTAACAATAATAAATCTATATAATTTAGTCAATGTATAAGGATAATGATGATATATCTTAAATGTTTATATCGTCAGTGTGTATACTGTCGTAAAACCTGCACAGTCGTCGTCATCGTAATATAGCTGGTATATTTATATATACGACGCATAAACTCGCTTCATCAGCTCGCATCCAAACGCATCTCATTTGAATATATTATTAATTATTTTATACTATTTTCGGGTTTTTATATTATTATTATTCCGTTTTTAGATCCGTAGATGTTTTTAGTCGTTGTTTTCGTTGAGTTTTGTGTAATAACTTTTTACTGCATCTCATAAAATGCTTCTATCGCTAAACGACTAAATCAACATACGATATTATATGTTACATATTACATTTTATAATAATGCTTAAAAATAGGTACAGCCAAATTATACAAATGTTTACCATTTTTCATTAGCAGTATACTAGGTATAATAAGAGTATAAGACACAATATCATGTTTTCGGTCAAACGAGTGCCGGCTACAACTATAATAATATATACCTTAACAAAATATTGTGTTCCCAATAGATTGCAAGGATATAGCTTACAGGCATATTGGTCGTTATACGGTCAAGCTCCATACATAATCTAATATGACTTAATTTACATCTTATAAGTGGCGTATAAATAGGTACATATTTATCGTCAAATTTCAATCTGAATTTTATCCTAAAATTATTCGCTACTCCGTGAAAAATTTAAAAACGAAATAAACAGGTACATGTCCAAGAATAGAATACTATAATATAGGTTCTACGTGTTCTACAGCTGTGTCGACCGACTGCAGATATAATGAGATTCATTTAACGGACGCGCAATCAATATCTATAGAGTACCTACGCGCCTATATAATGCCTACTCATTTATTATTTATTATACTATTTACATTGTTCTGCTATTCTTTTCGTAATGACTAACAATCATTAAAATACAACTACTGTCTAATTGTGCGTGCTATTTTCTATAATACTACAGTGTCATGATGGAATTCTTAAATAGTTAAATAGATTATTATAAATTATAATGTATTGTCTTCTGAGCGTATATATCCTATTGTATATTTACGTATATTATAAGACTCTTAATGCGTTTATTCTATCTATAAATTATATATTTATACACGAATGTACGAATTATATTATAATCCGTGGTTTACGTTAGATTCAAATTAATTTCACGATAAACATTTGATTTTAGAGCTTTTTGGAATCGAATCTAAAATGTGTCTGGAATCGAAGTCTCGTGGAGGCAATGCAAGTGGTCAAATACGAGGGATACGTATCACCGGGAGTACTGTTGCTCACCGGTGATCCGTGCTCCATGGAGGTAATACGAGGCGCCTGGTGTCGTAATGTGCTCAGGCCACCAAACAGTTACGTGATCACTAAAATCGGTAAGACGATAATTATTACCATGTTATATAGCAGCATTCTCTAATAGCAGCATGCCTATAATGTAAAATAGTATATAATATGACAATTCATGTACCCAATCGTGTGAATTATACATACAATATTATATAGATACGTTTGTTTGTTTTAGGCGACGTGGAAGACTGTGTGGTGGAGGATTTGAACCAAGGACAATTTACGCCGTTATCCGAAGCCCTATGCCTAGTCATACTGGAGCTAACCAGCGCAAACCAAAATGCCACAATTGACACTGTGCGTTCAGCTCTTAAAATATTTTTCTCCAACATACAACCGCCGGCTGAACACATTATCTACGACGCGATGGTCAATCTCATGTCCGATAATAAGGTATATAATATATTAAAGCATAAGAAATTATTTCAATCCGATTAGATTTAATATATTATACTTGATGCCTATATCCTAAAAACATCTCGACATTTTATAAACTTTCTATTTTCCGTTTTTTAGTCACATTAAATTCTTATACTATTTAATTTAAACGTTTTTATCGTGTAATTTTTATACATTAAAATAAATAATATCATCAATTGTAATTTCATTCATACGTGACTTGGTTAAAATTCTATAACTATACTTAGGTACTACAGTTTTAAGATATAAAAGTTTTATTTCGACTGTTATGTGATTAATGATGAAGAACATACAATTAGGTAGATATATAACAATATAATATGATAAAATGTAAAATCAGCAAATCGATAGGAAATTCGATTTTTAACTTAATATATCATCGGCCTTGAATGAAATAAATAGTATCTGATATTGCTTCATGAGATAGGTTTATATACTTAGACATAATATTATCTATAGTTCTATAAGAAAATTCCCTCATAAACCGGTTTCATCTGAATTATTGTTCGGGCAACTCAATGTAATATAATGGAATTTTATATAGATATACCAGACCTCCAGGGGTTACTTTGTTGTGACGCCTGAGGTGCAGCGACTAGTAGGTTCAGCGACCGCTAGCCCTGCACACAGCTTGCGGTTGGGAGGAAGTAGTCGGTACAGTCCGAGCAAAAAAGGGTTCTTGATGTCTACGGAAGAAGCGTACGTGAAGGTTCACGGTGATATAGAGACCTTAAGAGACGGCGACCAAACTCATCAAAACATACAAACCAATTTGGCAGACATCATATCCGGCGGTGAGTTAAAACAACGACTGATTTTTAAAACGTCGAACTACTAGATTATATTCATTTTATTCCCTGAGTTGTAGTTTTAAGCAACACGGACTTCTATAATATATTATTATAAACAATAATGGTATTAGTTAACGTTTTCTTTTTGCATTTGATCTCATCATATATCAATCACTGCAATGTTGAATATAATACAAAATATAAGATGCTTGTATATAAGTAAGTGTTGGTGTGCTGGAACGTCTTAAATTAATAAAAAAATGTTTAATCTTGATACGTTCAGTCGAATAGAACTCTTTCAAATATAGAACGGAAATCTATAATTGGATTAAGCGTTTTTTAAATAACAATATCAAATTTGCTGCTATAATTTCCCGGTTGATCGGAAACGTATACCGCGGAGTGTAAGACATTATATTACCAATATTGTGTGCCGAGTGCCGACAAAATGAAAACAAAAAGGTGAACGTCGGATGCCAAACGTGTCAACAACATTCATCATTCATCAAGTGCCCCTTAATACGTGATAAAAAGATTGAAAAACGTGCCGTTACTCACCTCTCCCCACCCCTATCCTTACACACACACTCACACACAGGGCAACGCCGACATTGGGACGTTTTTGTTGCTAAACAGGTGAAAGGACTAAATTTTATTTAAAACTATACAATATGTATACTCGTCCATTTATAATATGCGACACACGAATTACCGTTGTAGAAACATATTTTTTTCACTATCATTAATCTGCAATCAAGTTTAACCCATATAATATTATTATTATTATAAACTGTGATTTGTTTGTTTCACTGTAATTTTCCGTTTCGCGGCCGACAAACATATATTAGGTAGGCGTAAGTGGCAGGACAAGGCTATGGGGGTCAAACCACTTGACATAAAATATCTACAATAGTATCGATCCTCTGCTTTAAACTATAATATAGGTACCTACTATCGAACCTACCTTCTATAAAGGTTAGGTTAGGTTAGTCATTTCATTCATTAGAGTGAAATAAGTGCTTTTCATTTTATATTTTTACTTTTTCAGTACATCCACAACGAAAATACTATATATTTTACTATATGATTAATTTAATAAAATAGGTACCTATGGAGAAGCATCTCTCAGCGTACTGCTAATCTCGAGTTTTAAAGATCGTATGAAGTTACTAGCTACACCATATTTGAACTTCCGTGGTTCGCATTTCGATTGTCCTATGAACAATATATTTATTATATTTTTTAGTTTTTAAACGATGTATTTTTTTAAAGGCAAACAATCATTTTTTCGAAAAGTATTTCCACTTGTCGACATATTTATCTTACATACCTTGTATATTATATTTATAAGTTATTACAAAACAAAATATTTGAAAAAACTTATAATTCTTTAACTTATAAACAGTTTTAAATGACGTCATATTATACATTTTTGATATAATATTAAAACAAATATTCGGAAGTTCAACATTTAAAATTCCATGTAGTTTTGAAAAGTGACAAGAGAAATAAAAAAATTAAGGAGTTTTCAAGAAAAAACGGTTCTCGGCAAACAGATTTTGGTTTTTGTTGTAACTTTAAAAAAAAATACTGTATAGAATATAGATACATGCAATTTATACTGAATTTTTATAATAGCATTTTATACATATTTTGACTTGTGTTGACCTATTTATAGGTTTGACATTTTCAATTTTTATTATATTAAAATATTCACTCGGTCAAAAAACACAAAATTTTTTTATGAGCGTCTGAAGTTAGAATTTTAAGAAAACACGTCAAAATCATGAAAATTTGCAAATTATTTTAAGTTATAAATTAATAAAAATTTGTCTTTTATATCTAAGATTTTAAAATTTAATTCAAGATTCATTGTCTACCTTAAACATAAATAAATTTCTACTGGAAAGTCAAATTTAATTTTTATGAGTTTATGAAGTTCAAATTTGTATGACATTGGATATTCACTCGATTTCTCAAGGAACGATTTTCTAATTTTGTTGTAACTAAAAACGGAATAACCGTAGATACAGGAAATTTACACTAAATGGTTATTTTATAATTTTCCATACTTGATAAACTTTTTAAAATATTTTGTCACGTTTTGAGCTATTTACGGACATTTTAAATTTGATAATTGAAATTTTTAGTTTTTTTTTTCTATAAATGTCTATAATTGTCATTTATTAGGTCAATAAGTTTGAAAATGAAATACAAGGCTCCTCGCACATTGTTTTAGTCATGATTTTTTTTATAAGTACTTAAAGTTCACATTTGGCAAAATGTATCATATTAAAAATTTGCAAATTATTTTGTAGTTAATAATTTATAAATTGTTTGATTTGTATAGTTGAGAATTTATAATGTATAGCAAAGTTCCACATAAAAAGTTCATGCAGAATTATGCTGTGAACAAAAATTCTAAAGTATATTAACATGGTTTTTTTTAGACATTTTAAGCTAAAATTTGCCCTAAATTAGATATTTAAAGTTTAAACGAAGAATAAATTTTAGTTGTTTTGTTGTTATTTAAAAGTGCGTATTATTCCTAGGTACTATATATCATTGAATTAAAATTTAAAGTGACTTTTCTAGCCATGTAATAATGCATCGACAGCAGAGCTTTCACTTGCCTTTTTTTTTTATTTTAAACTTGGTAGTTTTAAACCAAAAAAATGTTGTTTTAAATTTAAAAAAATTTGGGTAGGACTGCATAATTTCAATTTTTCTAGTCTGCTACGTGGATTTTTGATCTGAATTAAGTATTATTTTCATTTAATTTGCTGTTGTAGTGTTGTTACTCGTAACCTTGATTTGTACGTCATAAAATTTAGCGTTTACGCTCGAAAAATTATGATTAATAAATTTCCCATAACCCATGGGTGACATAATATTGTAAAATATGATAGATAGGTATATAGTCTATAGTGGTATGACGATTGGTTGTTTGCGCAGGTAATTCGGACGATAAAACGCTGTCACCCAGGAGAGATGCATCCGGTGAAAGACTGGGTAGGCGCAACTCGCTCAGGACCAACTCGGCGTCCCGCCGCTTGCAGGCCACACTGCAACGGAGTGGTTCGATGAGACAGATATCGAACAAAAACAAAACGGACGAATACTACGGTGGCGTGTCGGTGGAACCTAGTAAGTACCGCCTGCACCCGCTGCTAACGATCCTATATAATATAATATATTATAATGTTAATAATAATATTATTATAATATCGTGTACTCAATGCTTGTATTACTCATATTATTATTATATTTTATGACTACGATAATATAGTGAGTCATACCTGTATAATACTATGAGCGTGTCGTATGATAATATTAATACGGCGCAGTGAGTATATAATATAATATTCGTCGGTGTGTTATTCGCAGAAAAGTCGCCGGGTATTTTTTCGAGATTGTTCGGGAGCCGAAGATCGAGTTCCAAATCCCGAAAGTCCAACAACTATTGTTGCGCCACTCAGTTCCCTCCGGACGAATGGTTCAACAAAAGCGTACAACCACAACACTCGATCTCCACACAAACGGAGAAGGTATTTATGCTATAATGGTATTATATTATATTATTATGTAGGTGCATACTGCATATACATAATATTATTATAATCTGAGAATCTGACTTGTTTTAGAAACGTCATTAATCAATTAGAATTACTTAATAAATACCGAAAAACTAAAATGCGCGTGCACATTTCGTATTTTCGTATATGATGTTATTTTATAATATTGGTAGTCCACTAGTCTGTAATATAAAGTTTCTTTCTCATATTTTTGATGAGTCACACGTTGGTGGACTATTCTATATAAAATGAAAACGTATATATTTTATGCACACGCGTATAAATGCATGCCGTAGCATGATTATAATACAATTGCAACTAATAAGTAACGTAAATAATATATAGATCCCAATTTGAACTCGTATCAATTTCAATACAATATTTCAAGAAGCAAATGTAAGCCAATAGAAAAACAACGATTTGCTAATTTTTGTAATATCATCGTCTCATAATCTCTACAATTTGTTTCGTTTAAAATTTGAATATGACCCAGAAGGCTGAAACTTCGTGTGATGTCGAAACAAGTTTAAGCTGTTATAGATAGCAGTCGACTATTCCAGCCACCGATAATATTTATTTTTAAAAATATGAAACGTCATCTATTGCGGCATGTAAATGTGAAGTGTGTTATTCAACAAAGTAAATTTTATCATCCAATGTTAATCGTTTGGATATGCTTAGTAAATAATAGTATCTACATAATAGGTGCAGCATATACTGCATACGAATCGGTATACGACAGTTTACATATCACCTATCATGATGACAAATAAGTCAAAATCTACGATTTTCCTCGTGTGTTTTTCTACTTTAATTGCATAAATTAATCTTAGCCCTTGAGTAGCTCCAATAATGTCGTCATTTATTATTATATTAATTATATCAAAGACTGCAGTGGCCGTTAAAAACAGCCTCACACTAAGACGTCAGTTAGGTTATAATACCGAATACCACGCGCAGTTATTTCATTTTTTTTTTTACCCGTAGGTAGGTATATATTATTATTTGTTTATGATTGGTTCAATGACATGTCAATGGTACCCTATATAGGCTATATAACAACTAACAAGTAACAACCAAACAAAATTTTAATAATATATTATATATGTGTAGGTAGGTACGTAAAAATAATTCGTTTTTCGTTCGTTGCGTAGTCGTAAATACCTATTAGTCACCCATCCGAGATTTAACAACCTTTGACGGCGTTCGTGTAAGACCAGCCTCGTCACTTATTACTCGTTACTTATCGGCATTTCGATATCCAGTAATTCCAGTTTTATATGCTCATATCATCTATTTTATATATATATATATATACATTTTACATAGGTACATTATACATAGGTACGTATACGACATGTTACCTATATAAAATATTTTAATACAATATTTTACGTCCTCGGTATATCTTACTAAAACTAAATATAATAATTTATTTTTATTTATGAGTTTATTACTTTATACTGTAGGGTATAATATTACATACGACATACAACAAAACTATATACTGTTGGGAAATAGGTCGTGTTAAAATAATTGTTTGGATCTCGAAACGACTTTTTCTATATTATGTATGTAATAGGTACCTAGTCTTGCGTAATTATATCAAATATTAATCCATAAAGGTTAAAATTACATTGAAAAAATGTATTTATATGCATAATATATAAGTAGTAATGTAGTATAGGTACCTATATGGCTATACACCAAGTTATAGGTAACTACTCATGAATGAATAATAATATAATTATCTTTAATAAGGCGTTCGATAATGAGTATACAATTATGATTAATTGTATGGCAGGGTTGGACGATTTCGGAATCATTGAATTGTTGATTCATTTGTGGCTTAAAATACGAGTCACGATTTATTGACATTAGACTATCTACTACTATTCTAATCTCAATTTAGCAACTTTCATAACCGAAATCTCCAGTAGTCTTCCGCGAAAGTGTTTAATCATTTCAAATTGATAATAATAATTGTCGTTGGGTGCATTGGACGTAAATATGTTCATTTTTTTTTATTTATAATTTGTTGGTAAGAGTCAAAAGTTATAATAGGTACCTAGGTATGTCCAGTGTGTCCTATATTAAACGCTGATATGGTAAGGATCAGAGAAGCTTGAACAATTATCATAGTACTTATGGCCTAAAAATATTTTCGATATTAATATCATTATTTTATTGTTACAATTAGAACAGTCTATTTAGAATTTTACATCTATATGTGTATGACTATTTAGTAGAGTAAATAATATTTTTAAGTTAGAAGTTAGCGATTATTAGGTTGGTAGGTATATAATTATTATTTAAATTTAATGATATTTTTAATCGTCAGTAAGATGAGTCGAATACCGAATAATACGAAGTATTCCCGTTATTATATACGATTAGAATATCATCGCAAAGAGTATTCGTAGGTAGATAGCCAGCGCCATTAGTTTTGTAGTCTCAGAACTAAGAATCGTCAGAGGGAGGGGCCGTGTTTCTTGGATGTAATAATTTTTTTTATGACATGCAAGTCATTCCACAATTAAAGTCTTACCTGTTACAGTGACATATAGTACGTCATAAATATATATGTAATATGTATATATAAATATAGTAGTGACGTTGGTACAAATGTACAATGGCGTATACGGTATAAATTATATACCTATATCAACACGACGAAATATTACAACATATACAAATGTCTAAAAATTCAAGAAAACCGTACACTGTCTTATCGTGCATACAGCGTGTCTGCGAGCAGTAATTCAATAAAAATGCGAATGTTACTGACGTGATAATTAATCAGTTTACTGTTAACGCTTAGATTGACCAATGAAATAATAAGTACTTATATGCTGTATAATCGTGATGCCTATAACAACCTTGTTATGGTCAAAACTTAACTTCGCTTTTGAGACATAATATGAGTTTTTCTTTAGTGTCAAAAAACAAAAATAAAACCGTTATCGTTTTTCAATTAGCTAATACATTCCTCGCCCTAGAAATCGCTTAGATTCTATGAATTATTTATTTATAAGACATTTCAAAATTAAAACCACAAACCATTTTTTTTACGTTTTTCAGTTTTTGTATAAACGAACTGCCTAAAACGTAACTTTTACAATCTTTTTTTAAAAATTGTTTCGATAGTGACGTGAGTAGTAGGTTAGTAGGACTTTTTGGGTTAACATTGAAGGGCTGCGTGAAGTTGGCCCTGCTGCAGTGTCCTAGTCTCCGATAACTATCATACATTTGCACTTGCAATTCGCTAACTAGTTCTAAAAATGGCATTGAGCATTGTAAATTCTTGCAAACTACTTGCTAATTCAAGCATGAATTAAAAAAACCTCTGAATTAAATGGAAAGGCCAACTTTATGGACGTGGTAGTGTCGTAATGGTAATATTATTGTTTAGACATTTTTAAAAAAATACAATTATAAACAGATAAAAGTATCAGATTGCAAACTGTTGTTAATTTTGTTTATTAAATTACAACATTAAAAAGCATACACCTAGTCTTAGTTTTAGTATAAACATTTTATTCTTTCCTATAGTTGTATGCCTCTTCTGAAATAAAATATACGCATTTAACGATGCGTGCTATATTATATTATTATAGTGTGTATGTATAAAATGTTTAATAAAATAAATGAAGAGTAAGGAATATAAGATCGCAATGAAAACTGTACTATATAGAAAATTTGATATTGCAATATTGCATTAAAACATTAAAATTTGTAAAATTTTGCGTGCAGGACGAGGACGACTGCAAGGCGAAACAACAGTGGCCGGCCCCGAGGTTGACGAGGAGCGCAACGCTGCCGAGGAAATCGCGAGCCGTCACGGCGGGTCCGTCGTCGGTGGCCTGCAGCAGTGGTGTCGACGGTTGCGGCGGCTGCCACGCAGACAAGACGCCCGCCGCAGCCAAGAAGGCATACCCGTCAAGCGGTTCGTCCGGATACAACTCACTGCCCCGGATGAACGGCGGTCGGAAGTCGGGCAGCGTCAAGAACTCGCCGTCGTCAGAGCTGTCGTACAAGATCGCCGCCGCAGCCAAAGCGGAAAATGGCGACGCGTCTTGCAAACCGGACACGCCGACCGGCCACGGCAGCAACTTCGATTCGAGTTACAGCTGCGACGAGATATCCGTCAACGACTCGTCCATCACGCTCACGGTGGTCGCGACGCCGCCCGCCAAGCCCAAGACGGCCGCGGACTTGCGCCGGGAATACTTCCGGGGCTTGAGCAAGTACGGTACGGCCGCCACCAACGGAAGCTGCAGCACGACCGGCAGCGTCCGCGGTAAAGACCACCACCAACAGCAGCAGAAGGCGCAGCAACAGCAGAAGCAGCAGCAGCAGCAACAGCAACAGCACCTGCAGCAGAAGTACTTCAACCGCAGTGGTGGCAGCGGGCGTGATAAACAAACGATCGCCACGAGTCTGCACAAATACCTCGACAACGCGTGTAAAATCAAATGACGGAAGTTAACCCCCCCCCCCCCCCTACACCACATCCCTCGCCCGTTTTTCTCCTTATAACAACATCGTATATATAGTAGTTGTCTGTTATCATATAATATATTATTATTATTTCTTCTTGGATGAACATTATTGCATCGTCGACCGTCGGATGTACAACGACCGTTGTATACCTACGACCTAATATCTATTATATAGCAAACAACTTATAATATACTAACACGACGTATATTAATAATTTACATGATATGATTATTGTTATTATTATTATAATTATTAGTATGTATAATTTACACGCATGAAATAATATATGGTAGGTACGCGCATATTGTTATAATATAATAACATTATACGGGCGGTTGTAAATTCGGCTCTGCAATAGTAAGTCGTAAATTCGGCTCCGCAATAGCAATTTGTAAAAAAGGTGAACATTATTGTAAGCTCGTGCATATAGTAAGATTTGACGCACAAACCGAGTGCCGATTTTTTTTTTTAACCTTATGGTTTTTCGATGGAAAATAATGATCGGGGCCGAATTTACAATCAATCGTTTTATTCCTGCCTATTGCATTAGGGTCGAGTTTTTACATACTCTCGTTACATAATATATTATTATTATTTTATAGTAGGTATAATATATACCTATCATATACAACCCACTACGACCAACCTATATATGTTATTATGTTATGAATTTATGATAATATTGTTAAAGGAATGCCATATAACATTTTTTATTTATAATTATTATTATATACAAACTAATCAAACAGTACTATATTATTATATTTTTATTATATACGATTATAATATTATGTTATTACCTATATAGTACACTTATCATTTTTCAATATTTTAAATGTATATACCTCGTCCATATTTTTTTTACGCCAATGTGATACTTACATATAGGTACTATAATATACACAATTATAATATTCTATATACCTACATCATTATTGTTGACGACCTGGATATGAAGACGAGGAGTATATTTTGTAAACTTTCCTGGCGTATATATATTATAATATCATATTATGCCTGGATATAATATCACTTGTTATAAGATATATATTAATAATAATTTATACTTAACTGAATAAAATACATAATATTCTATTTACCTATCGTATACTTAAATACAATCTAGGTACTTATGCAAAAAATAAGTCTACAAAAAAAGCGGGTAGGTACCAATGCATTATTTTTAATTTTCTATGTAGAAATTAGCAATAATTTGTAGGTATACTATCGATTAGGTATCGTTAATAATTATCGGCATATTGCAACTTCGTTTTTAACAACGGTTTTTTTTTGTCGACAAAATTGTATTTAGTATTTTATACTTGAGTCTAGGCATAGGCGCAACTAGCCCTATATTTTTGAGGGTGCACAAATTATAAAGAATTCCCAGACCCCCAGATCCACACTCTATATACAGTGTATAATAGGAAGATATGATTTTTTTTTACGTGTAAACATTTTTAAGCAAAATCAAACGAATATTTTTTTACGATTTAAATATTATTAATAGCAAAATATATCGTCAATGAGGGCAAAATACTCTATAAAATAACAGGTTCAATCTATTATCTAAGCATTCTAAGCCTTCCTCGAATAGTCGAATCTTCAAAATCGGTAGAGTATTTTTGATTCTTTATAATTATATTTTAGGATTACACTTTGCATTAAAATAGAATACCTAGCTGTTACTGATGGCTTCTATTCTAATACTTTACAAATTGCAACCCTTTCAGGAACCGGTGACGTATTTATAGGAAGAGCCCGTGGGGTTCAGACCTCCCCCCCTCCATTAATACCTATATAAACATCTAATATATATTTACTAATATAGTCAGTAGCTGAGCCCCCTATTTAAATGTGATTGGAAAATTAGATGGACCCTTTCAATGAAAAATTCCTAAACACCCACTGAGGAACCCAAATATCATGCAAAATTTGATGGCAATTAGTCAAAAAATGTGAGTTACAACCCAAAAATAATATCTGTATTAGCCAACTATCTATTATTATCGTTCTATACTTATATCTATTATTTCCCAGTCTATTTCATCAGTTGAAATATTTTTCATTGTTTTTGTCAAAACTGGTCTAGTACTTTTTAATTATATGAACTTCGACCATACAATTTGCCTCCAATTTATGTTAAAAGGTGTTACTCAATTTTAAGTTTAAATAGAGAATAGCTTTATTAGCCTAAATGAAAAAATATAGTTAACACTGACAATTATATCCAATCATAATAACTATAATTTTATTATCTATAACCAATAGCAACCATATAATATATATAAACTAAATAATATTCTTATAATTAATTTACCTAACATGATTCAACTGTTATTGAAAATGGGTTTGGTAATTTTTGGCTCTCTATTTTTAACGTGTGTGAAGTTAGCCCCCCCACTTTACTAAAAAACTTTCAAAATATTTGTAACCTAATTTTTTTAATTTGAAACTATTTGTAACCAACTTTTTAAAATTTGTAACCTCACTGTATTAGAGTTATGACCATTTCCAAATGGGGGGGCCAGCCCCCCCCCCCAGTCAACTAAATTAACTCCAAAATATTTGTAACTCATTAAGCTTAATTTGTAACTATTTGTAACCGACTTTTTGAAATTTGTAACTTCGTAGTTCAAAAGTTACAACAGGTTTCTCAATGAGGGGCTAGCCCCCCCAACCAACTAAATCAATTCCAAAATATTTGTAACTCGTTAAGCTTTATTTGTAACCATTTGTAACCGAATTTTTAAAATTTGTAACCTCGTTGTACCAGAGTTATGGCCATTTCCACATGAAGAGGTAGCCCTCCTAACAAACTGAAATATAGCCAACCATATCATACACTTATTTGTTGGACATTGTTCGAATACTATTCAATTTTGTTGGACATTATTTTAGTCGGAATAGCTTTTGAAAGTTCTGCACTGTTATCTTAATTCAAACAGTACAAACATTCAAGAGCAAAATCGGGGAGTGCTCCAAAATAGTAACTAACTCATTATGATTCATGATATTATATTATATTTGTATATTCCTTACATGTTTTAATATAAAATGTTAAACAACCCACGAGTCAGCCCCCCGACTTTGTCCGAACGACTCGGGACCAATGTCAATATTTTGTAACTCATTTGTAACCAATTGTAACTAACTTTTCATAATTTGTAACCAACTTCTTTTGTACTCTGAAGATGTTCTAATAATGGGGGGTCATCGGGTCAGCCCCCCGACTTTGTCCGATCGACTCGGGACCAATGCCAATATTTTGTAACTCATTTATAACCAATTGTAACTAACTTTTCATAATTTGTAACCAACTTCTTTTGTACTCTGTCGATGTTCTAAAACCATGCCATGTGTAAAAAAAATGTCATATTGGCCTCTTAAATGGATGACTGATAGTAAAGCAACTTTTGGCGAAAGGTTAGTGGCATTTGCTGTCGTTTAAGATATGTTTTTATCTGGAATTGTTCCTTCAATAATATGGTTGAGGAAAAGAGAATTAATGCCAGGTTTAACTTTTAGCCACAAGCTGATTTCTAGAGATTAGGTATGTTAACATTTTCAAGGATAATATTATAATGCATATAACATATTTTATTATTTTAATGTTTATTTAGGGTTTACACACCGATTTTAACTGTCTCTTATTTAGATCAAAAGCCCCCTCAAGCTGTTATCACACAGATCATTTGTGAAGCCGTGACTATTGAACAAGATTATTTTAAAAATGCTTTACCAGATAGGTTGATTTGCACGAACTGTGAAAAGATGGCCATGTTTAATGAATTTGTTGCTGAAAGACTGTTAATAGAAATGGGATGTTCTATAATATGTACATATATTGATCATAGTAGGATTAATTTAAATATTTAATTAACAGATCGTCAAATCCGTTCCCATTCATGGAACTTACTTATCAACAAGAAAAGACAAACTTCTTTAAATGAAGACTAAGCAAACGCCAAATACCTGCAGTTGCACTCTGAATCATGTTTGTGAATAAAATTATTTGTGAATGACTTATTTATCATTATAAAAAAACTTATTTTTATAGTAAAAATGTAATGTATTTAAAATCTAAATAAATTATATAATCATAATTTTGATTTTTATCGTATTTACAGTTAGTTTAATTGTTTTGTAAAATTTAGAAAATATGACTAATGTGTTGTAATTTATTGTTATACTTGCAGCAGTTATTTGTTCAAACTAAATAGAAAAGTTAAATACTAAACTAAAAAGAAGGATTATTCATAGGGCACCAGGTTATCAATGTTCAAGACTACACAAAAATTCAACTAGAACCACATTACTAAAAAAAAAAATTGAAAGAGGGGGTTGGCACACGCAGGCAAATGCATTTAAGAAAACAAAAAAAAAATAGAAAAAAATAAATAGTAGGAACACACATTAAAGAGTTCAAACTAAGATGTCCATAATCTTAAACGGAAGAAACTATTCAAAATATTTAGTTTATTAAAGAAGGATTATTCGTATGAGTCAAGGTTATCAATGTTTAATAATTCGGCTAGATACAAAATCATAAAAAAAAATTGAAAGGGGGTGTTGGCACCCGCAAGGCAAATGCATTTTAGAAAACAAAAAAAAAATTTAGAAAAAATTAAATAGTAGGTACACACTACTAAAAAAAAAATTGAAAGGGGGTGTTGGCGCCCGCAGGCAAATGCATTTTAGAAAACAAAAAAAAAAAATATGGAGAAAATTATACTTAAGGAATACACATGACAAAGTACAAACAAAAATGCTCAATAATTTTAAACAGAAAAACTATTCAAAACATTTAGTTTATTAAAGATGGATTATTCATAGGGTACCAGAATATCAATGTTCAAGTCTACACAGAAATTTAACTAGAGTCACATTACTTAAAAAAAAAAAATTGAAAGGGGGGTGTGGGCACCCGCAGGCAAATGCATTTAAGAAAACAAAAAAATATTTAGATAAAATTAAATAGTAGGTACACACGTTAAAGAGTTCAAACTAAGTTGTCCATAATCTTAAATGAAAAAACTATTCAAAATAATTATATGTAGTTCATTTAAGAAGGATTATTCAAAGGGTATTAGATTATCAATGTTCAAGTCTCCACAAAAATTAAACTAGAGTCATACTAATAAAAAAATAATTGAAAGGGGGTGTTGGCGCCCGCAGGCAAATGCATTTTAGAAACCAAAAAAAAAATATGTAGAAAATTATACTTAAGGAATACACATGACAAAGTACAAACAAAAATGCTCAATAATTTTAAACAGAAAAACTATTCAAAACATTTAGTTTATTAAAGATGGATTATTCATAGGGTACCAGAATATCAATGTTCAAGTCTACACAGAAATTTAACTAGAGTCACATTACTTAAAAAAAAAAAAATTGAAAGGGGGGTGTGGGCACCCGCAGGCAAATGCATTTAAGAAAACAAAAAAAAATATTTAGATAAAATTAAATAGTAGGTACACACGTTAAAGAGTTCAAACTAAGTTGTCCATAATCTTAAATGAAAAAACTATTCAAAATAATTATATGTAGTTCATTTAAGAAGGATTATTCAAAGGGTATTAGATTATCAATGTTCAAGTCTCCACAAAAATTAAACTAGAGTCATACTAATAAAAAAATAATTGAAAGGGGGTGTTGGCGCCCGCAGGCAAATGCATTTTAGAAACCAAAAAAAAAATATGTAGAAAATTATACTTAAGGAATACACATGACAAAGTACAAACAAAAATGCTCAATAATTTTAAACAGAAAAACTATTCAAAATATTTAGTTTAATAAAGAAGGGTTATTCATAGGGTACCAGATTATCAATGTTCAAGTCTACACAAAAATTTAACTAGAGTCACATTACTAAAAAAAAAATTGAAGGTAGGTGTTGGCGCCCGCAGGCAAATGCATTTTAGAAAACCAAAAAAATATTTAGAAACAATTTTACTTTAGGAATACACATTACAAAGTACTAACAAAATTGCCCAGAATTTTAAACAGAAAAACTATTCAAAATGATAATCTCACTAAAGAACGATAATACAGAGGGTATCAGGTTATCAATGTATAAATAATATCTACAAAAAATACAACAACAGTTAAAAAAATTACGAATAAAATTGAAATGTTCAAAAAATGCAGCTAGAGTTAAAATCTTTAAAAAAATTGATGGTAGGTGTAAGCGCCCGCAGGCAAATGCATTTTAGAAAACAAAAAAAAAATTTAGAAAAAATTAAATAGTAGGAACACACTTTAAAGACTTCAAACTAAGAAGTCCATAATCTTAAATGAAAAAACTATTCAAAATAATCATAGGTAGTTCATTTAAGAATTATTATTCATAGGGCACCAGATTATCAATAATCAAGTCTACACAAAAATTCAACTAGAGTCTCATTACAAAAAAAAAAAATTGAAAGGGAGTGTTGGCGCCCGCAGGCAAATGCATTTTAGAAAACAAAAAAAAAATTTAGAAAAAATTAAATAGTAGGTACACACTACTAAAAAAAAAAATTGAAAGGGAGTGTTGGCGCCCGCAGGCAAATGCATTTTAGAAAACAAAAAAAAAATTTAGAAAAAATTAAATAGTAGGTACACACTACTAAAAAAAAAAATTGAAAGGGGGTGTGGGCACCCGCAGGCAAATGCATTTAAGAAAACAAAAAAAAAATTTAGAAAAATTTAATAGTAGGAACACACATTAAAGAGTTCAAACTAAGATGATTATAGTCTTTAATGAAAAAACTATTAAAAATAATTATAGGTAGTTCATTTAAGAAGGATTATTCATAGGGTACCAGATTATCAATGTTCAAGTCTCCACAAAATTTCAACTAAGGTCACACTCCTAAAAAAAAAAATTGAAAGGGGGTGTTGGCGCCCGCAGGCAAATGCATTTTAGAAAACAAAAAAAAAATTTAGAAAAAATTAAATAGTAAAACCACACATTAAATAGTTCAAACTAAAAAATCCAAAATCTTAAATAGTTTTTAAATGTTTTAAATTAAGATATATATAAAAAAATCAAAAAAGTCAAATATATAAAAAATAAATTGAATGGTGAACGTGAGTAGTATACATTTGTGTTCACAGTCTTTTTTTTTTTACCGCGGTAATTTCGCAACGTTCAAGGGAGGATGTCCCCCTTCAACACAATGATTTTACCGTAACACAAATCACGGGGAGATTTCACACTCGTTGTCCACCTATTTGCCCCTCACACAAAAATATTTACCGTATATAGCATTTTACAGGGAGATTTCACATTTTTTGTCCACGAATTCTCCCCTTACACAAAATATTTACCGTATTTTAAAATTACAGGGAGTTTGCACACTCGAAATCGGTTTTGCCCCTTACTCAAAAATATTTACCGTGTACACATAAATTTATTTTTTCCAACAAACACATAATAAAACTGAAATTTTTATTTAAAGTACAGAACACAAATTATGTAATTATAATTTTTTATTGTTATTAATTAGTTCTTAATATATTTACACAAGTTTTTCTTACTTCTCTAGTAAAAGGTACATATTCTACAATACGATCATGAATTAACAAGCAATAAGCAGTTACACCTGTAAGCGAATCTGAAGCTTCAATTTCCAATTGAACATCTACTGCAGAGGCTGTGGCTGAATCGTTCTGTTTTGAAGTGTCGATAACTATAATTGGTGCGTTTGTTAAAAAAGTAGAAGGACTCAATATCGGGTTACGATATTTTTTCATAGTACGATTCTTGAAACGATGTATACATATTATTAATATAGTAAAATTATTTTTTGAAAAATCTAAATTCAAATTATCGTATGGGTAAGCTATCGAGTTCAGAAATACTTTTACATTTGTTAATTACAATGATCAAATATACTACAATCTTTTGATAACGAATTTTTGCGTCCTTTTTGTAACCCGATTATGATAAATCGTGGTTTTTCTAATTTTGAAGCAGTTTTCAAATTCCATACAACTTTCTTAGTGGTTCCAAGTTCAGGGTATTCAAACGTTTCAAAAGATCTAAAAGGAATAAACAAACTTTTTTCTTTTTCTACAAGTCTCAATAATTTTAACCTTTCTTCATCGTCAACCGCTATATGTGGCACCTTCCAGACTATTTTTTTTATATCGACTTTACCTTCAGAAGCAGTTACACCAGTTTTTAAACTTAAAGCATTTAAATCGCTATGACTTCGAGTTAATATTAATTCCAATCTAGAATTCACCAATATCTTTTATAGTCTTCAAACAAACCTAACCAATATTTCAATGGAATGCAAGCACTAAATTCACCTTTCTCATTTTCGGAATGCGTTGCGTTTTTAAATTTCCAACCAGAATTTTCATAACAATTATAGTTGTCTGGTGTACAGGATAAGTAACCTTTCAACGAGCTAGTGATTCCAAGAACACGTGTGCTATCTACTTCTATCCCATTGATTTCCAATCGTATTTGTTCGAAGAGGTAAGAGTAACCGTTATTACTTAGTTTCACTTTGGTAGCATCACTAATTACCCCCTCCAAAAAAATAAAGCTTTCGTGTAGATATGGATAACATCTGTTTGCTGGATTGATATACGTATTCATCATTATTATTAAATGATGTTGTATACGGTGTATATGAATGATATTCAATTTTCGTAATTTTAGAATCCGTTTCGTACTGTGAAGTTATATCTAAAATATCACTTTCAGGCATCTGATTTAATTGATAGCCTAGAGATAGCAAAATTTTTTTATTTTTCACACCGTCAATTTTTTATTTTATTTGATGTTGCTGGTAGCACTTTCGTCTTATGACTAGTTAAACTAATCCGAAGTAGCGGGTTTATATTGAATTTTAATCCCATCTCAAGACCCGTAACGTTTAATATGTAGCACGATTGTTAATGTTTCACCAAAGTTATCAATCGGATTATGATCTTGATCTACTAACTGAACGGTTATAGAGTCAATATTTTTTTATTCAATTTGTAATATATTAAGTTTGGTGGTGACTGTATAACTTTAGATCCTGTTTTTTCACTCGGGAAAAACTCGTAAATCGAATGACTTTGAAGATGGTTGTTGAATGACCCATGTGCTATATTACACATTATACTTTTATAGAATTAATTGTGTTTAAATTTACAGCTTTTTCCGATCGAAGAATTTCATTGTATGGCTTATATACTCGTTTTCGAAAACCAAATACAGGTGCTATACTATACGGATACTCAAAGTGTAGTATCCCATTACATTTTATATACGATCTGAAATCATTAGGATCAACCGTAATGTCGAATGTTAAATTGGTTAAGTTTTTACTATTATAGGTATCTATTTGCTTCTTAACTCGTTGCTTAATATCTTCAATTTCGTAACAACCCTCTTCCAATGTAATAAAACATACCATAGGATCATTATTGTTTTCATTCTCAGCTACTTGTATAGAAAATTTATTTTATTATCATTAATATTTGGAAACGAATAAATGACTGTAAACATAACAAAGCTATTTCTGAGTCCTCGTAAAGGTCTATAGGCGGAAAATAATTTACAGATAAGGTAGCATTCCCAGTTAAACTTAAAGTAACTGACTCATACATTACAAAATCTAAGATATAAATTTAATGATGAGATCCGTGACGTTTAATATGCAGAACAACTGTTAACGTCTCGTTAAAATTGTCAATTGGATTATTGTTTTGGTCAACTAACTGAACAGTAATTGAATTAATATCTGTTTTGTTTAATCGGTAATATATAAGGTTTACCGGAGATTGAACAACCTTTGTTCCTCTTCTCCCACTCGGGAAAAACTCATATATCGTGTAACGGGACAGAATCGCGATACCTATTAAGTGGCGCGATCTGTGTCTCCGTCACTAAACCGGTCCACCCATCAACCAGCACGCACTCTCGACTACCGCCGTGACAACAATTGCCGCGTAACAACAAGTACGCCCACACACAACGCCGTACAGATAGCGCGCTCGAGCCACATCTTTCCTCCCTGCATGCCGCCCTAACGCAGAACCGCTACAAACATCAAACCCCCTAACTTAAAACCAAACTAATTACATATTAAAAATCTACAGTATGTCAGCTATCCGCACATATTTTCGTTTGGGTTTTAAGTTAAGCGGAAATGTCAATAAACACAAGG
>SSSL01000413.1:0-29073 GCA_008086715.1 Sitobion miscanthi
GGCAATAATTCATTAAATATTAATACTACCTATTTAATATTTATCTTGTTTCTAATTAATGATTTATTAAATAAATAGTTTTAATATATATTTAACTTATAAATTGTGTTCAAATCTCTTCCTAGAATAAAGCTATATCAATAGGGAACTTTGTTTTATGATGAAATATTCTAATGTAAAAATATATATTTCAGTATCACACCAACATCTTTTGGTGAAGGCAAGAGCACAACAACAGTAGGTCTCGTTCAAGCGTTAGCAGCACACTCTAAAAAAAATACTATTGCGTGTTTGAGACAGCCCTCACAAGGACCAACATTTGGAATTAAAGGTTTTTGAATATATTAGTAAATTTCACTTATTTGTTTTGGATTAAAATTGGTTTTGTTTATCAACTGCTTTTATTAGGTGGTGCGGCCGGCGGTGGTTATTCTCAAGTGATACCAATGGAAGATTTCAACCTCCATCTGACTGGTGATATACATGCAGTTACAGCTGCAAACAATTTGATGGCTGCACAAATTGATGCTCGTATGTTCCATGAGGCTACCCAAAAAGACCAAGCCTTATATGATCGTCTTGTACCAACTGTGAATGGTGTACGTAAGTTCTCTCCAATACAACTGAACAGGTTAAAGAAGCTTGGAATCGACAAAACTGACCCATCAACGTTGACTGCTGAAGAAATTGCTTCTTTTTCCAGGCTAAATATTGATCCAGATACTATATCATGGAACAGGGGTAAATATTAAATAATATTTGTGTATGGTATTATATTTTAAACTAAGATTTATTTGACTAAGTTCATAAGAATAATATTTCCCACTTTTAGTAATGGATACAAATGATCGTTTTTTGCGTAAAATTACAATTGGCCAGTCACCAACTGAGAAAAACCATACTCGGCAAACATGTTTTGATATATCTGTGGCTAGTGAAATTATGGCCATTCTGGCTCTGGCCAAAGATGCCAGTGATTTAAAAGAAAGACTATCACGTATAGTAGTAGCCCAAGATAAGAATTCTATATCAAGTAAAGATGTCACTGCAGATGACTTAGGTATGACTGGTGCAATGGCTGTGCTTTTGAAAGATGCTATTAATCCAACGTTGATGCAAACACTTGAGGGGACCCCAGTACTGGTGCATGCTGGCCCATTTGCCAATATTGCTCATGGTGCGTCATCTATTGTAGCAGATTTGCTTGCTTCTAAACTAGTAGGTCCTGATGGCTTTGTTGTTACTGAAGCCGGTTTTGGATCAGATATTGGTAAGTCTAAAAAAAAAAAGGGCCAACTAAACAAGAAAATCATATAATTATGACAGTGAACAAATTTGAAATTCTGAATGAATTTTTTTTATAGGAATGGAAAAATTTTTCAACATTAAAACCAGATATTCTGGTCTTTTGCCAAGTACCATAGTTTTAGTGTGTACTGTTAGGGCTTTAAGAATGCATGGTGGTGGAGCTATCAATCCCAATGTCTCCGTCACGCCAGTAGAAAAAGAAGTAACTGTGTTTTGTTCAACTTGTTTGTAAGATTGTCTAATGACATTAATTTTTTATAACAGGAAGCATTGATTAAAGGCGTGGCAAATTTGCAGAAGCACATCAGCAATAGCGTCAAATTTGGTGTTCCTGTAGTTGTAGCCATAAACGCTATGAAGGCTGACACTGAAAACGAATGGAAAATTGTTAGAGATGCAAGTTTAGAGGCAGGTGCTGTGGATGCGGTTGTGAGCACCCACTGGGAAAATGGTGGGTCTGGAGCTATCAAATTAGCTGATGCTGTTATTAATGCCAGTCATCATTCCGAAAAATTCAAGTAATCTACAATACAGTTTCTGTAAAATTGTCTTTCCGTAAAATATTAAATTTTTGTTTTAAAATGTAGATTTTTGTACGACCTGAATATGCCACTGCAGCTCAAAATTGAAACTATTGCTAAAGAAATGTATGGTGCACAATCTGTGGAGTTTAATGAAAATGTTTTAAACAAATTGAATACATATGAATCTAAGGTGTTAATTCATGTCATATTTATAAATTTAATAATTTCTTAATATTCCAAGAAAAATAATTTTTCTATAATATGAAATGCATCATAATATTCAATTTAAGTATGCCCTTATGGAATCGAGAATCTATTACATATTTTACCCACTCTAAACATTTTTCTCATCATTAAATAATATGTGTTTTTTTACTATTAAGGGTTATGGGAAGTTACCAGTTTGTGTGGCAAAAACAGCGTTGTCATTAAGCGGAGATCCAAATCTAAAAGGTGTACCTACAAACTTCACTCTACCAATAGTGGATGTTTATGTATCTGCTGGTGCCGGATTCATTGTTACAATAGCTGGAGAAGTAATTCATAATATTTTGACAACATAATTAATAATATTATAATAATAATAATAAATCATTTTTTTTTTAAATATAGATATCCAAAATGCCCGGCTTGTCTACTCGTCCAAGTATCTACGATATTGACTTGAATACTGAAACAGGAGAAATTATTGGTCTATTTTAGTAAATCCATTATACAATACCGATCTAGTGCCATACAAATTCTTGTTGAAACACAAATACCATTATTACATTTTAATTGTTTTCTTTTTTTGTATTTTAAAACTTCTAAATAAATACATTATGGCATTTTCCATAAATTTCATATTACATCACATATTTTATTTATTATATCACAATTTAATCTGATATCGTATAACTGAATAACTTATAGTTATTATTACTTTTAAAATATAGAGCCAAGTTCATAACATAAAAAATGATTGGTTGACTTTTTTTTTAATATCAAATAATACCATAACTCAGTTTTTGGGCCTAAGCCTGATATGTTATAAAATAATCATTAATTATAAATGCTTTTCATGTAGAAAGAATTTGACATGTCAATTGATTTTAAACAGTGAGCTAATCGCCCCTTAAATATGATTTAGTTGCCCATGATTGGTACATTAAATTATTTAATTTTTCATGCAACCTGGCATTAGTTTTGCAAATTAAATTGGTTGTGTTACTGTACAAATTCAGTACACTTATAATTTACAATAAGTGTACTGGATTTTTATTGGAAATATTTTCATGGCAAAATCAACCTTCTAAGTATCTGGTATTTGCTAGTCTGAGGTTTACAATTTATAGGAAATTCTTACAAGATATTGTAAATCCAAAATAAATTGAACACAAATTTTGAATATCAGTGATATACAGATTCTATACCATACATACATTAGCAATTAAGACTTGGTGATGACTAGAACTAGTATGTAACAAGTTATGATTTAGGTCACAGTGGTCCAAACTTTTATAGTTAGTGGACCAATTTACACCTTCATAAATACACTGGGGGCCGCCAAAAGATCTTTCTCTTTCACGAGAATACAGATTCACAGTGGCTGCTATACGAACACGATACCTACATATGTACATAGCGAGCCAAATTTTATCAAGGTTTTGGACGTTACTCATTGCACATATACCTACATTTTATAGTAATTTTCAGTTTTGATCATTTTTTTGTAACAGTTCATTCAGTTATACAATATAATTTTTCCATTTTGTTATTTTTAATTTTAATGCTTATAAGCACATTTAACGTCAATGCCGATTTTATATAATATGCGTACAAGTGGCTACTGTAATTTGACTTGCTGACGTCCGTTGCTACTAGTAAAATTGGTAGATTTTAAGTAAGTCTTACACTAATGAATGCCCTATACAAATCTTAAATGTGTTCTGCTATAGATGCTCAATAAAGAATTAATACAAAACAGTTTACTGTAGTCAGAAATGCATTAACACAGGCCACGGGTACTCGTTACTCATGTCAACGTGTTAAAGGGTTGTTTCTGATCGCCAAAATTTTTTTAGTGTTATTTTAGTTTTATCCAATTAATTTGCATGTAAATAAAATAATACTATTTTAAGAATAATTATATTTAATCTAAAAAATAAGATGACAAAATCTAACAAAAACTAGTCCTATTTGATGCGAACGGCCGCCCTGAGACGTGCTGATCTGCTTCTAGGATTTGATTCAACTTCTTCAACACTTGGAGTTATCACATGCTTGTGGATTTGATGCCAACAACTGTCATTAACCACATCCATAAACTCTTTATCGTAGGCCTGCATGGGGTTAATATACTTCAAGGGCAAAGTGTTAGCCATATTTTCATTGATATTACCCTGAATATGTCGTTTCACTATGGTGTCTTCGAGAGAATGAAAAGCTACAGTCACCATGACTCCGCCCATTTTCAAATAATGGCTCGCCAACACTATACTGTGGTTGATCTCGTTCAATTCATTGTTGACAAATATGCGTAACGCTTGGAACACTTTGGTAGCCGGATGAGATGGCCTATGCAACATGTCGCTTCTCATCTCATTATCACAAACATTTTGCACAAGCTCACAAAAATCACGTGTAGTTTTTAGTGGCTTAAATAAATACCTAAAGTACAGAAATAGGTAGATAAATTATAAATTACCAATTCAAACCAGAACATTTAAATATTTTATGTTAATTGTCAATATAATTAAATAAATAACGTAAATAGTGAGAATTCAAACTGGTTAAAATATTTATTGCACCCGACTAAATTTTTAACTTCTAAAAACATTTATTGATAACAAAACTATAACTAAATAATAATTAGGAATTGTACCTTGCTTCGATTACAGCATTTGCAATTTTTTTTGATTGTTTTTCCTCTCCATATACTTTAAATATTTTATAAAGATCTGATTGATCAGCTTTTGCTAACACGTCTGCTGCTGTAATAGTTTGTTCTTCAGGGTCCATTCGCATATCTAAAGGGCCATTCTTACTAATTGAAAAACCTCTGGAAGCCGTATCAAATTGCATAGAAGAAGCACCAAAATCAAATAAAATACCATCGAAGCTATTCATTTTGCATCCTAAATTTTTTAACAGAACTGGCAAATCACTAAATTTACCCTTCAAAGGTATCAGTCTGTTTGGATAACGTTCAGAAAGTTGTTTTGCCATGGCACATGCAGTTGGGTCTCTGTCCAAACAATAAACAACTGTTGTATCATTTTCTTGCAGAATCCTTTCTGTATGTCCCCCGGCACCAAATGTCATGTCTATGATGTTGTGGCCCTTTTGCGGTGATAGATAACTAATTGCTTCTTCCAGCAGTACTGGCTGGTGAGGCCTGCTGTTGTGTTGGCGTACTAATTTTGTCCTTGATTTTGTTAAAAGTTGTCTTAAAAAAGCCTTCATTTTGATTATTTAAAATATCTAGAGATTCTCTGGACAATACAGCCGTGCAATGTTGACTACTGAGCCCGGAAGCTGTAGATTGGATTGAACGCTTGTATTTGTTGCAGTAGTGGTTGTCTGCCAAACGTTTGAGGGACTCGTATTTTTTTATGCACTTTGTAGTATCCCCACGGAAGGAATCACCAGAGCTGAAAGCCGCTCCCACTTCTTTGCGGATGTGTTCACCTAGATCTCTAAGCAATACATGAAATATTTAATACCAATCATATTATTTTGCAAATTCAGTTATGAAATGTTATGTAAGCGCTAAAGCGCATACATTCGAAATACTAAAGAAAAACATAAAAAGCAAAGATTTGACTACCTGCCGGTTTTACTGGGGTCCAACGGCCATTGCTTCAACAGTTTCAAGTAGTTTTTATAGAGGTTGGCCATCTGAAATGACAAATTGTTATTGCATATAGGCCGATCAGTGATAAATAACGATCATGTTTCTTTGGTAATGAACAAATGAAATAAAAACGATTAGTATTACCCTTAGATCATATTGTACATGATCATCTAAGGTATTACCTATTCTGAGACTGTGTTTGTGCCTTGCTGCTCACGGTGTTGGCTAAACTTTTATTATCGACGTTTTTGTACTTCAATAAACGAACAGACGAAAAAAGTTAAAGAATGTCTATGCATTAAATTTTAAACTTTTTGATGTTGCACAACACAACGTAAAATTACTGAAGTTGTATTAGTTACAAATACTAAATACGATTCGGCGTAAATGTGTAATCACGATGTAGAGAAGATCTTCTCTACATGGTGTGTGTGATACAGATGTCTGAAGCATAATATAGATAATATTGATATTATGGATAATAATATATTATCATACTATCACAGAATAGAATAAAGATAGGTAAGGTTATTACAGAAGTTTGGTAGTACCATAGAAGTGCGACAGGTGGCGACACTAATAGCACGGGTACATGGACATAATATTAATAAATATTAACGCCGCACGGAAACCAGCCACCTGTTAGTACTTACTACTTAGTAGGCTGCTGTAACCACTGTACAACCAGACACCTGTAAATAGTCATGTAGAATACATGAGAAATTGTAAAGATCTCTGTAAAATAATAAATTGTTGTAAAGTTACAACATAAAAGTGTTAAGTAACTCAAGTACTCACTCTTAATTCATAAGTGGTTCGTTAATTACTTTTATTAATTAATATTTATTTTATTACTTGGCTAAATGTTTTTGTTTTTATTTTTCCCTTGCTGTGTTTTCTTAGTCATTATAAGTTGCTAATATCATAACATGCAAAATTAGTATTAAATAAATAAAACCGGTCATTTATAATTATTCTATAACTCCTTCAGAATTTCAGATATTAAATATATTAAATTGATCATATTTAAAACAGATATATATTATTGAGAAATTGAGTGTATTATGTTTTAAGTATCTTCCAGTATACTATTATCTTAAAAAAAGTTACCTTAATTTATGGTTTTACTTTAATTTCAGCTAAACATTTTGGCCATTTTGCTACAGAAACTTTAACAGTCGGCCACGTGAATAGTGACCATTGACAAAATATAAATATGTGTATTATATCTTTGGTGGTGACTATGGTTGATGACCATTCAGTAATATTGAATTTGAATTATCTAGGTTTCAACAGTTATGTTAGGTTATTTCTCAAAATTGCCTCAAAATTAAATAAAACACATTCCATAAAATACCAATTTTTAGATTTCAAATTATGCTGAATTGTGCATGTATTAAGACATAGTTTAATTAATTTCAAAATTAAATTTTATTCGTATAAGAAAATGTATTGAAGACAAACAAAAAAAAATTACAATGTTAATAATTAATGAAACAAATTTTGCAATTAAATCTATAATTGAATTTATTAAAATAACTATGTCCAACTTTCCAATCTTCTTTGTCATAACTTTTGAGTCAGACACTTAAAATTAAGTAAGAAGTCAATTTGTTTTTGAGTAAAATAAATGTATAAATACATTTTTCGTTAAGTAATAAAATAAAAAATTAATAGCATTCATTTATTAGTTTTTACGTGCCATGTCCCAACGGAATACATCTAAATTAGTCGATTTAGTTAGAGAATCATTTTTTATACATTTCAATTTTGCAAACAAGTTGGATGTCTTGTCATTTTTGCAGAATACCGTGAATTGAAAATCCTGTTGAGCTTTTGTAACAAGTTGAGCAGCATATCCTTTCCTTCGTCTTGATTGAATTGTATATACAAAATCCAGAATATTTGGATTTTTCTGTCGTCTCAGTGGGTCAAAATCGCATTTTGAAAGTAAGAGGATTGATGCAGCAGATTCTTCAGACGTTGTTTCATATAAAATTAATACATGCAAATTACGGCTCTTATTTACGGTATACCAACCAATTATAAATTTTAAATCTGAATCAATTTCATTTTTATATTGATCAACAAACTTTTTTACAAAATCGATTGCGGGAACGCCATAAAGTTTTTTGATAGACATTTTTATTATTAATTAAAATTTTATTTCAAATTATTAAAATATTTACGTTCATAAGCACTTGTAAACTAGTAAATTATATTCGTAGGTAATAAAATATAATGTAACATATAATGTAATGTAAAATCTAACGTGTTATAGTGCTCCGTTTAGTCTGTCACCGCGATGTCAGTTATAACTTGTATAGTAGGTAGTTGTACTGTTTGCCGTACCGACGTGTGAATTTTTTATTATTTCAGACTTTCACTGTTGAGTATGTGGGTTTGTTCACGACCACTTACAATAATTATGCAAAAACTATAAAGTATAAACGACGAGACATTCAAAATTTAAATACTCAATGATAAGAGTCGCTGATGATTAGTTCCGAAAAATGTGGCGGTTACAGGTGGATGTTTATCAAATATTGTGTACATAAGTTGCATATGTTAACCCCTTTATATAATTATTTTTATTTTATTATAGTACCTACCTACCTATGCCTTATAATATAATACGTGCAGTGGCGTATTTTCAATTTTTTCTGGGGGTGGTCTAATAATTCCAACATAATATAGATAGGTACTGATATAAAGAAATAGTTTTTAATAGATTATAAGAATAAAAATAGTTTTTTTATTATATTTTATAATTTTAAAGTACAAAATCTAAGAGTCTTTTTTTTTTACTAAGTTCGACGATTTGCAAGACGATTCTATGCAATACCTATGCATTTTATATCAGAGACATTTATGAACCGATACACATCACGGAGACACAGAGTACAGATAGATTTTTAAAGAATAAATAATATGATTTTGTAGATAAAAGTTCAATATATAATATAGGTTAAACGAATATTGAAGTATGCCTCGTGCCTTCGTAGCTCCGATAGTCGTATATCAATAATTTTTCTCAGTACACGTTGACAATTAATATTATTTTGATAGCAGTTTAATATGTTGTCAACTTCGTGTTAACACGTACAAACAATGAAAGGTTTAAATTATAGAAATACGACATTCTGACAACAGTCGTCCATATCACTCTGCTAATCTCTGGACAGAAAATAAATATTATGTAGGTCAACATGGTTCTAAATGAATACTAATTGTTGGCCAGTTGACTCCAAAAATTACATTAATGTTTCATGTTATTATAAAAAATAATAAATTCCTTACGGCTCACATCAGATCAATGAGCTATTATTATTATTTAATAATTTATTATATATTTAATTGGTACTTACATACGTAATAGATCTAATATATTTTATTGAAGAAGTGTAATGCAGTTCGCACTTGCAGCCGACGCCGTCGTTCAGTAACGAAATACAAACATGAAGTAAATGGTTCTACGACAATTGCCTTGTTTACAAAGCAAAAATTCAAATATATTAATAATAGCTACCTATATTGTCCTATAGAAATAGTTTATTGGAGAATGATGTGAGTCGTCAATTCCTTGCGATAAGAATGTTTTGACTGTTTCGAGAATTATTGATGTTTATCTAATACAGGTATTTTATAAAGTGGTAATACATACAATACAAGGAAAAGTTTAGTTAGGCGTGGCGGCGGGTTTTTGATCGTTCGACCGTTGGCTAATTTTAAACTATATTCCATATAAATATTTTGTTCACGGGAAAAAACCATGTCCGCGCGTGCTAACATAAATCGGGGTCTGCAAGTATGTAAGAATTTTTTTTTTTTTGGAGATTTTATTTATTTTTTTTGGGGGGGGGGTCAGTACCCCTGGACCCCCCCCCATAAATACGCCACTGAATACGTGGTAAATGATTATCATTAATTATTTCTAATTAACGTGTATTTTTAAATACTTATTATTTTAATAATAAACGACTTAACACATTTATTACAAAAAAGCACCTAGGTAGTAGGTAATTCATATAAAAAACTGCCGTTGCTTATTATAGGCAACCACGTCTTGCCCACGACTGCTCACTTGGTTTATACAATTATGCGGGGGTGAGATAAGTGCCTTATGTTTTGACCGCGAACATGGTTAAAATAATAAATATAATAACATAAAAATAGTCACCACATTTATTAAAAGTTATAATTTTCATTTTTATGTTTAATCAAATCAAATAAATATTTTATAAGTAAAACAAATACAAAATAAAACCGCACATTTCATAATCTCAGATGTTGAATAGATTTTGGTTTTTAGACATTTATTTTTAAATACTGAAGTCTGAAATATATGTTTTAGCGAGTATGCTTATATAGGTACCTTTCAATTACCCAACTATTGTTAAAAATGTTGACAAATTGACTATAAATATCACCTTTTTTTTTTTTTAATAGTTGAACAAAGTATAGCTTACACCAGGTGCGTATGCAGGGGGTTTTAAGGGTTCAAACCCTCTCCTTCCGAAAATTAATAGTTGTATAATTTATTTATATATAATATAGACTATGAACCCCCCACCCCTAAAAACTACTATGACCCCTCCCCTGAATTCTTTTTTTGTGAACGCACCTGGCATACACTATGACTAAATAAGTTATTTATTCATGACTTACACTTGACTTAATTTGTATTGCTGGGTACCTACATAACTATTTACTTATTAGTTGCTTGTTGTATAAAAAATACATTTTTATTATAATTACATTTAATAAAAAATTGTTACAACCATAACAAAATGTCAACTAAAATTAAATATTATAACTATTATGGACTTATTTTTGAGGTTTGGTGAAATTGTACGTAGTTAGGAGTTTTATGTTTAAGCCACAACCAGTTGTAAGTTTTCTTTTAAACACTGGTAATAAATTATTTTAAACTATAGTCAATCGAGAGCAAAGAAAATACTTATGCATTATGTTACTCATGCATTGTTGCATTTACTATAAGACAGCGGTTCCCAACCTTTTAAGCTGGCGGTGCCCTTTTGTTTGTACAAATTTTGTTAGGTGCCCTTCTGTGAATATCACGAGGAACGCGATAAAAATAAACACTTATATTCAATCATAACTGATTTAAATAATTTTATTGAACATATTATTAACAAATTATAATTTTATAGTTGAAAGTAAAAAGAAAAAATACTGCTTTAATTGTGAAAAACTAATTATAATGAGTTATTTGAGGCTGCTTATTTTTGGAAAGTTTGGCAATATCTGGTTCAATTTGAGACAACTGGATATTTGGTTTTAGTAGCCATATAGGCCGAAATCCTGCCTCGTTTAAATAAGTGGTAGCAAAGGGTAGGAGTATTGTTATTGCTTTTCTACTCAATTCATCAAAAATTGTATTTTTCAAATTTAGCCAAAATTGAACGTAAGAATTGCTGCTGAAAGTGGATTTCAATGTCGAATCTGAAGTAATATCGATCAAACTCTTATATTCAATTAAAGACAAACATGAGGGTTTTCGACAAACCGAAAATGGATTCAGTATCCATTCATGGTCTTTCAACAACACTTCTCGATCTGTAGGGAAATATTTGTCTTTTGAACTACAATACATTGTAAATTTTTAATATATAATATAATGACTTTTTTCATTCTCGGATGAGCCGTGGTGCCCCTTAAATGAGCTCGCGGTGCCCTAAGGGCACCACGGTGCACAGGTTGAGAACCGCTGCTATAAGATGTTCTTCATTACTAGATTTTTATTAGTTCGAGAGAGTTAATAATGTTATGTCCTTTTCATAGATTATATCTGATGCTCAGTAAGATTTTTTTGTTTAGTGATTGTTAACTTGATAAATTATTATTTTTTATCACAAACTTGTGCTCTTTTTTCATATACATATAAAAATTTATAATTTTCTACCAAATGAATTGATTGCCACCATCAATTTATTGCATTTGAGTAAAACATTATATTTTTTATATTAATTAATAATTAGCTATTATTAACAAATATTGACATAATAAATAGCATTATAATAATATTGTTGATGAATTAAATAAAATCAAACAAAAGTATACAGTATTTAGGAAACTGTTGTATTTTTAAATTACATACAATTAAATAAAAATATCTATAAATAAAATATTCTATTGAAAACCTATTCTTAAGTGAATATAAATTAAAAAATTATTTTAACATTACAAGGTAAATTAAAGCACAAAAAAAAAAAATGAGTATATTAATTTTAAAAAGTATACCTATATTAATTTATTACATACAAATGTTAAATTTAATTCCTAATCTACCTACTTAGTACTTATAGTCCAAGGTTGGTCAGTGTCCGAGTATCCAGCTAATGGCAAGTCAAAAGGTAAACTAAAATATGGGAATTTATTTGGTTCGGTTTCATCTATAGGAAATGTATCTGATCCAATCTGCAAAAAAAATCAAAAAAACAATGTTTAGAACAAAAGAAAATTTAACAGATTAAAAATATATAACTACCAAAAATTGAGGTAAGAACAAAACTCCAGCCTCGTGTGCCATTATGAAGTTACTCTGTTCATCAGACTTAAGTTTTCTGCCCCAAGCAGCTTTTGATAAATTAGCGCTGCCCATCAAAAACCATGACATTTCTGTCAAACATGGTGAAATTCTGCAATAGGTTTTTATATGAGGCATGGCCTTTGTTCGTTTTCGTGAATGACACATCCACAAGCTGTCAAACAATGTATCAAAAATCTACATAGAAACTATGTATATAAGAAGGTTTACATTTTTCAAGATATTAAAAAATACTTACCACATGTATTTTTTAAGCCACAATTGTTTTTCATGTAAAATCTCATTGTAAGGCAAACAGATACCACCTAAAGCTCCATCCCAACTATTCAAAACATTGTTCACGGATGGGAAGATCTATAAAGTACAATTCATTATTTAGAGGTTAAATGCTAAAACTATTGTTCCTCTAACCAAGTTGAAGGGAATAGGATCATTGTCTGTATCAGTATCACCACAATAGGTAGAAGCGGATAGACTTTCGACAAACTCTGATTTCAACCATTCTTCATCTGTGGTACCCAAAGACCCCAAAGAAGAACATTGAGCTATTATAGGCCATTCTGATGGTACACTAAATGGTAGACAAGCATGTTTTTTCAAAATATTTTTTAAATATAAATGACCCCACAGTGGTTCTGTGTGCTTCCCTGGAACACTAGGTATGAAAAACACACTGCACAACAAAAAGATTTTAGTATTTTTGGTTCTAACTATGGCTTTTAATATGCTCTTACTTTGCTTGACTGAAATCAACTTTTTCAATTTTTTTTATCCAAGGAACTAATGATGGTTCTCTAAAAGAATTAAAATATCGCAAAATATCTATTTTAAAATCAGTTTTAGAATTTCCATCTGATTTATCATCCTCTTTCAATGGAAATTTTGGGCTTACCCAAATCCTAAAATATAAAATGATTTAATAAAAAACAAAATAAACAGTAATTATTCTTACCCTTGAGCATATTTGGTCCAATCATCTTCACACAAATTTGCTGACATAACTACTACTCGTAAACTACCATCGGCATAAGCAAACATTGATACTTTACTAAAATGTTCAATACAACAAAATTAAAAGTATTCAATGGTTTTATACGAGATAAAAATTATTGTTACTGACCTATGTTGATGACCAAAAGCATTTTTATTAATAATTTTTTTATGTCTAACATTTAGTAATTTCTTCTTTTTATGTAACTCATCTATATCTTCATTACAACGCTCATATAAAAGTGTCATATTTTTGCCCCTGAAAAACATAAATATGTTAATGAACAATCTGATAGTTAAAAAAAAGAATTACCTTTAATTAGAACTATATTGTACAAACATTTTTTTATTTTTTAAATTTATTATTTTAAGTAATATAAGCATGGAATTATTCCATAACCCTTAGTTTGTAGGATTATATAATATTATATGTTTTTTAAAAGCACTGCCAAAAAGAGCATGTAGTTTTTCCTACTAATTAATTTTTATTTGTGTCTAATGTGATAAAATCACTATAAAACACTTAAATACCTATTATAAATTATGTGCTGCTATCTATAAAGTTCAATTACAATAAATACATTTTTGGAAATTGCATGTAAAAAATAGAACGTATCTATCTGTAATAATTATTTTTTTAAATTTTCATTCCAAAGCCACTGAGATGCATTTATGAATTCTAAGGCCATAAAATACATTTTGATTCAATATCCTAAACTCTAAAATATAAATCATTAGCAACCTAAGCTAAAATATATAACACATTAGTCATTAATAGGATTCAATAAATTTAAATTTGTTTGGAACCTTCTAATAAATTAATAAAAATATAAAATAAACTTGTACGAAGACATTTAATGAATGCAATGAATAAGAGTATATTTCTTAATTTCTTATCTAGGTATTCATTAACATTTTTTTTTTATTCATTCAAAGTACAAGATATTTGAAAAAAAGAAATTCAATCAAATTTAATGCATATCAATGAGAAAATAGCATAAAAAATCTTTTAGCAAATACTATTACTTCTCAATAAAAATTGACATTAGGACTATTTTTTCTATTTTCTTTTTATTATAATTATTTAAAATTATTATCATATTACCTTGATCAGTAACAAAATATTGAGCAAAGAGCCAGCCGAGCTCGACCATGAAGTTTAAGTGAAGTGATTCGGTCAAATCACCGAGACTTTTGTCCAAGAGCTCTGAAACAAATAATAATAAAAGTTAAATATTTGATTTTGTGTATTGCGGTTAACAACCAACATTATTAACAGCTTAAATTCTATTAGTGTATAAAGGATAGTACCGCATCTAAGAGCTAGTATTACAATTATTTAAACAACAAATTTTATTGCCAGCTGAATTCTGCTGGTTAAGAGTTAATTAAATTTAACCAGAGATTAAAAGTTACTATACTGGCCTTTTGTATCCATTAAATTTAGCAAAAGATGGTAATACTGGCCCTAAGTTATTTTCTACAATACACAGTACCTACCTAGTATATACTGTATACACACCTGCAAACGACAGTGTTGATTCTTCAGTGTGTGTTCCTGGATCACAGGATATCGGAGACATAAATATTCTGTAAGGTTCAGACTTCTCCAACTTTTTGTCCACCGTTCCTTTTGTGAATTTCCACACAGCATCGTTATAATCCTGCGGACCTGTGGGCTGTCGCTTCCGAGACTCAGAGCCAGGACCTGTGGGCTTTCGCTTCCAAGACTGAGGCCCAGGACCTGTGGGCTTTCGGTTCCGAGACTCAGAACCAGAACTTGTGGGCATTCGCTTCAGAGACTCGGATCCAGGACCGGTGGGCTTTCGCTTCAGAGACTCAGCCCCAAGACCTATGGGCTTTCGCTTTAGAGACTCAGACCCAGGATCTGTGGGCTTTTTCTTCAGAGACTCAGACCCAGAACTTGTGGGCTTTTGCTTCGGAGACTCAGACCCAGAACCTGTGGGCTTTTGCTTCGGAGACTCAGACCCAGAACCTGTGGGCTTTTGCTTCAGAGACTCAGACTCAGGATCTGTGGGCTTTTGCTTCAGAGACTCAGACCCAGATGCCATTGTTAGGAGTAAGCAGCGGGATTTAGACGGAGCCAAAAATTACAACACAGAAGTCAAAAATCGTATTAGGTTTAATAAAGTACAAACAGTCGAAAGAACCATAAGTATTGAGTAATGAGTATCAAAATATTCAAAAATTCAAAACAGCGAATCACAAGAAAACGGATAGAAAAATAGGAATAATACAGGGCCAGTTCTCCCGGAGTGATAAGAGTAGTTGAGCCGGGTTCACACTACACCATGTCGTGTAAAATAATCACGGTTACCACAATTACCAAACGATACCGCATAGTTGAATATATTCAACTTTTGACCACAGAATATATTAACGTGTCTAGCGAATTTCTACTACGGACCATGAACTAAGATATACAGGACTGGACACAGAGCCATGTCAGCCGGTCAGACAATGTTACGCATTGTACCTTTAAGCGGTACCTATGCTATCTGGTGACGAATTAATTTACTACATTATTATTACAGCTCGGAATTTAACGCACTTTCATATATTTTATTTTATCTACTTAAATTAAAAAGTACCTAGTTATGTATGTAGTTACTAGTTATACCTACTTTTTATAATATAAGACACAACTTTAAATATTTGTTATGAGTATGTATACTAAGGAATGTACATATTAGGAATATTTTAAATTATAATTTATATTACATTATTAATGCATATTTTAGCTATTTTCAAAAATATTATGCATAGTATTTATTTAATTTATAATATTTCCTAATTATATATCCATGTACTTAAATCATACACTAACCATTTATTTCAAACATTGAAGGAATAGCATTTTCTTTTAGCCTAGGTTTAGTAGCAGACAACGGAATAACAAAATCAGCTGAAGAAAATGAAACGTTATTACTATCTGTAGAACTAGAACTAAAAGAAAAAATAATTAATTTAATATTTTTCATTTCATTAAGTTAGGTTATATCTTAGTTCATGGTACAACGCTAGTAGTTGGTACAACGTCGATCTTAACGTCATCTAGGTACGGAAGTGCATTACCTAATAATATTTGTAATGGTAATAATATATTTAATTGTTAAATTGTTAAATTGTAATTATTATTTATTGTACTTACTACCTATATAAAAAAATATTGATTTAAGAATTAAGATCTAAAATTTACTTGTTTAGTTGACTTTCCTATATACGATATAAGGTATCTTAATTGACAAGTAGTTTATGAGATTGAGAGCAAATTTCAATACAACTTTCATCTTACAACTAGCACATAGTAGATAAAGTATTAGCGCCAACACCCCCTTTCAATTTTTTTTTTTAGTAGTGTGACTCTAGTTGAATTTTTGTGTAGACTTGAACATTGATAATCTGGTACCCTATGAATAATCCTTCTTTAATAAACTAAATGTTTTAAATAGTTTTTCTGTTTAAAATTATTGGGCATTTTTGTTTGTGCTTTGTCATGTGTATTCCTTAGGTATAATTTTCTCCATATTTTTTTTTTTGGTTTCTAAAATGCATTTGCTTGTGGGCGCAAACACCCCCTTTCAATTTTTTTTTTTAGTAGTGTGACTCTAGTTGAATTTTTGTGTAGACTTGAACATTGATAATCTGGTACCCTATGAATAATCCTTCTTTAATAAACTAAATGTTTTAAATAGTTTTTCTGTTTAAAATTATTGGGCATTTTTGTTTGTGCTTTGTCATGTGTATTCCTTAGGTATAATTTTCTCCATATTTTTTTTTTTGGTTTCTAAAATGCATTTGCTTGTGGGCGCAAACACCCCCTTTCAATTTTTTTTTTTAGTAGTGTGACTAGTTGAATTTTTGTGGAGACTTGAACATTAATAATCTGGTACACTATGAATAATCCTTCTTAAATGAACTACCTATAATTATTTTTAATAGTTTTTTCATTTAAGATTATGGACATCTTAGTTTGAACTCTTTAATGTGTTTTCCTACTATTTAATTTTTTCTAAATTAAGGTTCTAAATCGCATTTTTTTCGAAAGTCACTTTGTAACTAAAATGGTTTAACATGCAGAAGTGCATCTTCTATGTTAACATTTATGATTATGTGATCATTATTCACAATTTTTTTAAAAGAAAAGGTTGAAATGTGTCTAATTAAATTAATTACTATACCAATAATAAACCTAATAATTATTACATTGTTTCTTGATAGAAGATTGGTAAAAATGAGAAAGCGTTATTCAGAAAAGGTTTATCTAACTATAAGAAAAAAATAAATATAGAAAAAAGTTCTAATTAAACATAATTTTTTTTTATTTTAGGATGAAAAGGTTTTAAATATTCTAATTTTATGGAACCTTTTCATACTAAACATTTTATAATTTGTATATCAACCAATATACCAAATTATTATTTTAATGTTGTGAATTAAACTATACAAGTCTTTCATGTAACACAAATTTAATACATATATTATAACAGTAACTAATTCAATAGTGAGATACACTAAGGAGAGCTGTAATAAAGATTTACCATTTTTTTATTATTTGAAAAAATATAATTTTTAAAATAATATTATAAAATTTCTTTTTTATTCCTGTATATGCTTATCCCAGCATATGAATTTTAAATAAAAAAAAAGTCTCTAATCTATTCCAGTGATTGCTTCTGTAAGTTTTTTTGATGTTGATGTTGGTGGCAATGTTTCAAAATATTTGATATTATATTTTTAAATATCTTGTTGTCTTATGTTGTATTTTTCCAACCAAACATTGATTCTAAAACACAAAATTAAATTAATTGATGGTGATTAAAATTTAAATAGGTCAATAAAATGTAAAGGAAGCAATTATTGTAAAAAAAAAAAATATAAGCAATATAGGTACATGTTTAAATCATATCTTTGGATCTGAAAAGGAATAATCTATTAGCAGGTTGTAATCAATAATAGTTAGTAGGTGGAAGATACACTTAGAAGTAACTGGATATAAATGATAGATTATTGAAAAAAAGTGATACATAAGTGTTTGTTGAATAACTGAATAATACCTATCGTAACATACAAACATGACCTATACAATATAGTAGGACACAGGTATTATAATAGGTACCTACTTAAAGGAATTATGCTATACCTTAAAATCATATTAATATATAATATACAGTTTATAGCCTTATTAGCATTTAAACCAAAATAGTGTATTACCAAGGTATTACCTTCTTAGCAATACAGCCCTTTAGGTAAAAATTTTACTAATATCTATATTATACTACTTCAATAAAATAAAATAATTTTTTTTTATTTACATATTTATATTTTATATCGGTGCTCTAATTTGATATACGATATACTTGTAAGATACTTATAAGATATACTAATGTTTGTTCTGTAATTGTTTTAACTTGCGGACCAGTTTGTATAGTTATGCTTGGCATGCGAACTATAACTGAAATAGAAAACCAGAATAGGTACATTGCTAATCACTACGATTTCTGTAAAAGAACATACGATTTATCAATATACCGTATAGGCACTGAGTATAATATATAAATTCTATGGATTTATCATAGTAAATAATATCTTTTAAAATATCTATGGCAATCGTCAATTGTCGAAATTCGTTGGCGAAGATTAACAATTCTAATAATTTCAGCAAATACTATTGTATTTGATTTCAGTGTACAAAAAAAATAATAAGCCATCAATATAGGCGGACAGTTCGTTAAACCGTATATTATATTATAATGTAAGTTTTAACACAAACTCACAAATTTTGTTATGCTCCGGTTATTTTCATAAAATATTTCGATACTTTCAAGTTTAAGCTCATCGGATCGAGATGAAGATAGCTGTTTCTTCGGCGATGGCGGCACTCTAGCTAGGTTTCATCAGAAGAGTCAATGTTTACGCGCAGGTTTGTTTTTATATTAATTCTTTTTTACATTTACATTTTTGTTTTAAATTAAATACTGATTGCCACGGACAATCTGTTAACTGGGTGACGTAAAAGCATTTATAAGTTTAATCCCAAAAGCGCGATGTATAAAATACGCGAGACCAAACAGTCCAAAGGACGTCTTCGTTTCATCGCGATAAGTTTAATACGTACCTTTTTGCATATTATACTAAACGCCGGGTATCACCTTAGGTTTGCGCGAAGTATTTAAAACAATATAATGTTATTATTTATTTAATCTTTACATTTTTTTATACATAAATACATATTATAGGTACACATCATATGTTTTATTAGCATACTTACACCATTTTTAGTGTAGTTCATACCCAAGATGGTTAGATATAGGTATTAAATGTTTTGCAATTTTACTATAATTATTATTTTTCATTATATTTTAACATAACAATACACTTTAAATTAAGTTAGTTGTAATCAAGATAGACAGTCTTAAAACAAACTCTTTTCTGGATGTTTTCAAAACAGATAGTGCTTAAAAAAAATTGCACAGTTGTCGAAGCAGTCAGTTGCTAGATCAACGCATGTAACATACAATAGGAATTATTCTTGTTTTTTTAAATAATTTTTTCAAAAAATATATGTAATATGTATAGCTCATACAATTATAAATTTATAGTTAATTCGAAATGCGGATGTTTATACTTCATAGATATTTTTTTAATGAAATCGTGTAAATAATTTTAAAACCTAACTCATCACTAGTATCAATTTTATTATATTACGTGTAAAATCACCGACACAAGGTGCAGACTGCATTTAAAAAATTAAAAACTAAAATAAAATATAAAATAATGTTGTAGTAGAAGCTGGAAACTGTAGTTTATTCTAATTTATAATCCAATTAATGTAACTATTAAATTAATCATTGAATGATTATTCAGAGATCGCTTTGGGATAAATTCCAAACGTATAAATGTAAATTAAATTAAAAATAATTAAAAAATATTTTGTGAAAGGAACAAGATTACTGCTAATATTTAAGTCTTAATTATTATTAACAAATAAATACAAATAATAGATATTTTAATAGCATTTTACTATTAACATTCAGTGTAAATATAGTTTCTGATCGACTTACCTATATGTAAGTATCTTCTATAAAATAATCCTAACAATTCAATGCAAAGATTCTCATAAATTGATCTTATAGCAGCCTTAAAACACCAAAAATACATTTGTACATCATTTACAACATTTTAGTTCCCTATTATGGTGTAGGTACCTACTAAATACTAATACAAACAATAAATTGCTATTCGAAAACACTATTTCATAAACCTATTATTATTTACTAAATACCTATAATTAAACTAAACTAAAAATAAACTTATGATTACATACTGAGTGCCTATAATATAATATTATATATGAAAATTAAATCTTTATTACGAATACTTATCGTTTACACAGACCACAAGAAAAAATAATTAAAAATATTAAAAAAATAAGGAACACATCATTGTAAAATTAATACAGTTATCAATCCGCTCAGAATCTAAAATTATAGACTTGGAGTTTTAGAAATCTAGTTGGTATTATAGTATTTTACTGTATACGTTTATGGCTTTATGTTAACTCTAAAATCCTGTAATCACATTTTTATATAATAATTCATAAAATACAATATGCTTTTATAAAAATATGCTTGTACTTCTAATCACCGTCTTAATCAATATTTCAATTAATAAACGAAAATAATAATTTAAATAATACCTATATCATATTATTATAATTCAAATTCAAAATTATAAACTATTATCGTTTATTGTCATATCAAATTTCAATGAACAAATTTTCCTTAACACGGAACTCTTTGATATAAAAAGTTCATTATTTATATTCATATCTTGACGCATTATATATATGGATCATCATATCGTAGGTACCGAGTATAGTATAAATCTATCATTTATTTATTTATCTATGGCAAATCTCAAAGTCGTTGCAGAAGACACAGTCGATTAAAAATTCTAAATTTTCAATAAGCAAAGAAAATATGAACAAAAAACTTACTGCGTTTCTTATAATTTTATTTTTCATAAATCACAGTATTCAAAGTTTTGTATTCTGGAGCGTTTCTTCATCGGCGTCGCAGTTCACACACGTAACGGATTCCGGCGAAAGAGTCGATAATTAAAGTAAGTTTGTTTTTATATTCTTTTGGGGCTTAAATTTTCTTTTAAGACTTAAAATAAATATTTAATGTCACGAAAAATGTGCTATCCAAGTGTTGTAGGCGCATATTTTAGTTCTAAACTAGAAATGTATAAAATACGCGAGATATAAACGTCATCCTCGTTTTTCCAGTCCCTGTTCGTAGAATAATTATGATTAATAGGCGCATACCTATATAGGGTACTTAATATATATATATATATATGTTTGGGTTTAATTTATAGAAATATATGTTATAACTTATAATTGATAATGTCATAAGATACAATTTAATTAATAGCTGGTAATTTATTTTCCAAATACAACGTTAAAAGTTATAGGTAACTATTAATTTAGTGTCACATACTTAACTTCTATTGTTTACCTAATATCTATATTCTATATCCTAGGGATTATGGACGTATAACAATGTACACATAAAAGTAATATTCACGGAATGGTCAACTGGCTATCCTGACATGTGCGCACATATGAATAATACACCTACTCATATACTCATATAGGTATATAAATAGTGTAATACAACATACACGAATGTGTTACCTATTATGTCCCTAAAAGTTCAATAGTTATTATATTTATTTATTTTTTACACATAGGTACATTACAAGACTCTAATTAAGATTACATTTATTTTTATTTTTTCGAACACAATGTTTCAAAAATTATTAATTAATATATAACTTAATGGTATTATTAAATAAATTAATGAAATAAAACAAACACACCTACCATAATTATTAGTAATAATAATATATCCATGTATAAGTTATTAAAATACAAAATGAATAAACGAAAAACGATTCTGAGCAAAGACATCGTTAACTAATAAATAATATTGAGATTAAAGTAATTTATTTTACTATTAGGCATTAGTACCTACAATAGTAGGTTAAAGTCATTTTTGCCCAAAAAATTACATTTGAAAGTGTCATCGAATACCTACTATTTTTAAATTACAACAAAATAACTAAAATCGTTATTCTTGGTTTTAATAAGTAATTTCGTCCAGATTTTAACTTTTAATATCTATTAAAAGTAACTGTGTTTTAATAGATTTTTAGATTTTTGGTTACAATATGAACCAGGGCGGACTGAGCCGGCGGGATACTGGGAACTTTCCCGGTGGGCCGCTACTCAAAATTGATTTGTTTTGCTCTATATTTATATTTATAATTATTATTAATATAAATAGAAGATCGGTATAAATCGGTAGAAATCGGTATAAATATGAATTATAAATATTAAAAAAAACACGAATTTATTTAGTTATTTTGTTATTTAGGTAATACATATTAATTAATAGGTATTTCTTAAATTGTTTTTATTATTTTATTCGAAACATTATTTTTAAATATTGGGATCAATAAAACTATTTTCATTTAATTACTATTTTATATCAATAAGAATTTGTTAATAAACCAAGTAATAAATAAATGGTTACCTGCAAGTAAAAAAAAAAATCGTCATTTATATTATAAATTTGAATTCAATTTACCGCATTTGCGTCTAGTAGAAACAAATAAATGTTTTTTTGAAGATAATGTAAAAATATCCATCATCCATCTGTTAGGACCATATATGTATTTTCTATGATTGGTACGATTAGGTTATAATTATAAATAATCTATGGCAAATGACAATCGTCTGAGACGAACAGCGATTCCAATACGTACTCACATATTATTCGTTCCATTCTGGTCATTAGCTCGGTGCTATTTTATAAATGTCATTAATCTCAATACTTCCAGACTGAACTTTTGGATCGGAGATATGAAGACGTGCGGATTTTCCTTGTCGGATATGCACAGCTCTGACACTAGACAATATTATACACTCGAAGGGAACGCGTTTCGCTGGAAGAATAAATAATTACGTAAGTTTTGTCCTTCTACTCTTTTGACGCGATAGACCTAATGTAAATATTTATTGTCAGACAAACTTATATACCCGCCAGACGTAGAATAGTTTTAAAAATCCAGTTGTTATATGTGCACAAAAATTAGGATATTATGAAAATAATTTAAATTAATACTCTACCTACAGCTAATTCATTTTTATAGTAGAATAATTTTTAAAATTTAAAATAAATGATTAGGCAATGCTTTTATAAGTAGGAAGGTAGGTATTTATACCCATTAAAATAAGAAATACATAATGTTATGTTATTTAATATGATTTGTAAGTAGGAACATAGCAGTTTATACCTACCACTCGGTGACGATTATTTTTGTCTTATACGTTCTTCGTAATTCCGTTCCGTCACGATAGTTTTAGTTTTCGTTAAATGTGAAACATACATTTTCTATGCGTATGGGGTACGGGCATTAAACATTTGGGTTTTAAGAGAACACCTCAAACGTACGTTTTATTTTGGGAGTTTAACAGGATATACCTATAGGATATTTTCTTCAAATTTTCACTATTTGATATTGTGGTATTATTTGTACCTAGGTTAAGTTTCTGTTTTAGAATCGATCGATAGGTTACCTAGGTATATCACATTCTTTAATTTAAATTCTGATAGTCGAGTATTGGACAAGTAACTATGTAACTATTATAATTCGTACCGTAATTTATTACTAAGAAATTTAATCTCTCCAACAGTGTCTAGGGCCACCGGCAGGAGAATGCATTATAGAATGTCTAAACTTGTGGTCTAGTATATGGTTAAAATTGACATGCGACCAACAACTGGGGGCTTGTTCTGGAAAATTTAAATGATCTAATAAGGTTCATCTCATTATTGAATTAATTAATTTAAAGCGATTTTTGTGTTCATCAATTTTTTAATTTATTTCATTCAACACACTCGTCTCAGTTTATAATCCTTCTTTAATAAACTAAATATTTTGAATAGTTTTTCTGTTTAAAATTCTGGACATTTTTGGTTGTACTTTGTAATGTGTATTCCTAAAGTAAAATTGTTTCTAAATATTTTATTGGTTTTCTAAAATGCACTTGCCTGCGGGCGCCAACACCTACCTTCAATTTTTTTTTTTAGTTATGTGACTCTAGTTATATTTTTGTGTAGACTTGAACATTGATAATCTGGTACCCTATGAATAATCCTTCTTAAATGAACTACCTATAATTATTTTTAATAGTTTTTTCATTTAAGATTATGGACATCTTAGTTTGAACTCTTTAACGCGTGTATACCTACTATTTAATTTTTTCTAAATTTTTTTTTTGGTTTCTTATTGGGCATTTTTGGTCGTACTTTATCCTGTGTATTCCTAAAGTATAATTTTCTCCATATTTTTTTTTTTTTTGGTTTCTAAAATGCATTTGCCTGCGGGCGCCAACACCCCCTTTCAATTTTTTTTTTTTAGTAGTGTGATTCTAGTTGAATTTTCACGTAGACTTGAACATTGATAACCTTGACTCATACGAATAATCCTTCTTTAATGACCTAAATATTATGAAAAATTTTTTCCGTTTAAGATTATGGACATCTTAGTTTGAACTCTTTAATGTGTGTTACTAATATTTAATTTTTTCTAAATTTTTTTTTTGGTTTTTAAAATGCATTTGCCTGCGGGCGCCAACACCCCCTTTCAATTTTTTTTTTTAGTAGTGTGACTTTAGTTGAATTTTTGTGTAGACTTGAACATTGATATTCTGGTACCCTATGAATAATCCTTCTTTAATAAAATAAATATTTTGAATAGTTTTTCTGTTTAAATTTATTGGGCATTTTTGTTCGTACTTAATCCTGTGTATTCCTAAAGTATAATTTTCTCCATATTTTTTTTTTTTTTTGGTTTTTAAAATGCATTTGCCTGCGGGCGCCAACACCCCCTTTCAATTTTTTTTTTTAGTAGTGTGACTTTAGTTAATTTTTGTGTAGACTTGAACATTGATATTCTGGTACCTATGAAAATCCTTCTTAATAAAATAAATATTTTGAATAGTTTTTCTGTTTAAATTTATTGGGCATTTTTGTTCGTACTTTATCCTGTGTATTCCTAAAGTATAATTTTCTCCATATTTTTTTTTTTTTTTTGGTTTCTAAAATGCATTTGCCTGCGGGCGCCAACACCCCCTTTCAATTTTTTTTTTTTAATAGTGTGATTCTAGTTGAATTTTCGCGTAGACTTGAACATTGATAACCTTGACTGATACGAATAATCCTTCTTTCATTCATTCATCACTGGCTTTTATAACTCTATTAGAGTTTTTGCCGCCAACACCATGTCCCTCCATTTCTCTCGATCTTGTATAATTTCCTTCCATTCTTTAACTCCTACAGTTTTTAGATCCTCTTCTATTATGTCAAGCCATCTCTTCCTTGGTCTGCCTCGAGGTCTCTTCCCTTTTGGTTGCCATTCTATCACTGCCTTATGGTTCTCTTCTTCTTCTCTGCTTCTCCTCATTATGTGCCCAAACCACTGTAACCTTTGTCCCTTTATGTAGCTAGTAACTGGTGCTAAGCCCAGTTCTTCCTGTAATTCCTTATTAAACTTTCTTCTCCAATCATTTGTTCCTGCGTCGCGAACTGGTCCACATATCTTTCTCCATATTTTGTTTTCGAAGGTTCTAAGTCTCCTTTTCGTCACGCTTGTTGTTGTCCATACCTCACACCCATAAGTGAGAGTAGGCCTTATTATTGCCGTGTATAGCCTTAGTTTTGTCTTCTTAGACAGCGCTTTAGACTTAAAGAATTTTGATAATGCAAAAAAGGCTCTTTCTGCCTTTGCTATCCTCGCACTGATCTCTCGTGACCAATCATTTTTTGTACAAAGAAGCGCTCCTAGATATTGGAATTCTTCCACTTTTTCGAAAGCTATTGATTCAAATATGTCTTGTGATGGATCGCTGTCGAGAATCTCTAGAATTTTTGTTTTTTCCACATTAATCTGTAGCCCTACTTTTGCTGCAGCGTTTTCGAGAGCCACCGTTTGATTTAAAGCATCCTCTAGTGATTCACCAAGGATGTTCAGATCATCCGCAAAACCTAGAATCTGCACTCGATGTTCATTAACCGCTACCCCACTTTCGGCATTTTGCATCATTCTTACCGCCTTTTCAAGTGCTAAGTTAAACAGTAGCGGGGATAGTGCATCACCTTGTTTAAGACCAGTTTCTACTGTGAAGGTGTCAGATAGTAAGTTATCTACCCTTACTTGATATTTTGTCCCTTCCATGCACATTTTAGTGAGTGATATAAGCTTGTAAGGTATTCCAAATTCTTCCATAATATTGTACAGACTCTCCCTATGGATGCTGTCATATGCTTTTCTAAAATCCACGAATATCTGCCAAAAATTCTGACGATATTCATATTTCTTCTCAATGATTTGTCCAATTATTGAAAGCTGTTCCACTGTCGATTTACCTTTGCGGAAACCGCATTGGTATTGCCCTAGGCACTCTTCTGCATATGGTGTTAATCGGCTCAGTAACACCTTGGAAAAAACTTTGTATGCCGTATTTAACAGTGATATACCTCTATAATTAGAACAATCGGTTTTGTCACCCTTCTTATGTAGAGGTATGATTATTGCCTCCTGCCAGCTTATAGGCATCTGTTCCTCCTGCCACGTCTTTTGACATGCTTTAAATATGAAATACCGCATTTCTTTCCCACTATATTTTATCAGTTCAGCTTGTATGTTGTCTGATCCGGGAGCCTTCCAATTTTTTAGGCTTTCTATTGCTTTATCAGTTTCCTCCTGGGTTATATCGTCTATCAAAGGTTCTGCTTTTTGAAATACTGTCTTTCCTACAGGGTGTGCTGGTATATCGCTATTGAGTAACTCTATAAAATATCTCTCTCCATCTCTCAGCCTTTTTCCCAGGTTCCATAATAATACTCCCCTCTGTATTTTTAATCGCTTTTAGACTTGGGTTGAAGTGTTGATGTTTTTTGATGATCCTGAAGAAATTTCTTGCGTTACCATAGAAACAGTTTCTTTCTGCTTCTTCTAATATTCCATTAAGAAATTTCCTTTTTTCCCTTTGAATTATATGTTTGCACTTTCTACGTTCTATTTCGTATTTCTCCTTTGTGTCCTGATCTTGCAAAGTCAGAAAACTATCTCTCGATAATTTCCGCTCCTGAACCGCTTTCCTACACACTTCGTTAAACCATTTATTATTTTTTTTCTTCATTAAACCAATTTCTTGTTCTGCAGTCTCCATAAGAATTGTATTAACTTTGTTCCAGTCCGCGTCTATATCTTGTAAGTTGAGGTTGAGGTTCTTAATATTTATGTCCATTTTTTTTTCGAAATTTCGTTGGTTTTCTGGGTCCTTAATTGCTTCTACGTTGATGTTTGCCTTTCTTTTTTCCCTCAGTTTTTTATGACCCAATAAGTTAATTCTTAGAGTTCCTAGTACCAGGAAGTGATCAGTATCACAGTCAGCCCCTCTAAAACTTCTTACATCAATGATACAGGACCTGAAGCGCTTTTGTATTAGTACATGATCAATCTGATTGGCTGTTTTACCATCTGGTGACTTCCAAGTTATTTTGTGTATATCTTTGTGGGGGAAGGTTGTACTACTTATAATCATATCTTTGGATGCTGCGAATGATATAACTCTCAGCCCATTTTCATTGCTAGTATCATGAACGCTTTCACTACCTATAATTGGTCGAAAGTGTTCTTCCTTTCCACATTTTGCGTTCAGATCTCCTAGCAAAATTTTTATAACATTTCCTGGCAGCCTTTCATATGTTGTATCCAGATCTTCATAGAAAGCATCCTTAATGTAGTCTTCACTTGTGTTCGTGGGGGCATGTACACATATTAGTATAAGACCTACCGGTCTGCTTTTTATTCTCATCACTGCTATGCTTTCCGAAACTGGTCTAAATTCTTTAACATGTGGTACCATCGACCTATGCACAGCAAATCCGCTCCCAAAACTGTGTCTGTCTACCATTTCTGAGAAGTAAATTTCATAATCTTTTACTGTTAATTGTCCTGCTCCCTTCCACCTTATTTCCTGTAAGGCTGCTATTTTAACTTTATATGACCTAAATATTATGAAAAATTTTTTCCGTTTAAGATTATGGACATCTTAGTTTGAACTCTTTAATGTGTGTTACTACTATTTAATTTTTTCTAAATTTTTTTTTTGGTTTCTAAAATGCATTTGCCTGCGGGCGTCAACACACCCTTTCAATTTTTTTTTTTTAGTAGTATGACTCTAGTTGAATTTTTGTGGAGACTTGAACATTAATAATCTGGTACACTATGAATAATCCTTCTTTAATGACCTAAATATTATGAAAAATTTTTTCCGTTTAAGATTATGGACATCTTAGTTTGAACTCTTTAATGTGTGTTACTAATATTTAATTTTTTGTAAATTTTTTTTTTTGGTTTTTAAAATGCATTTGCCTGCGGGCGCCAACACCCCCTTTCAATTTTTTTTTTTTTAGTAGTATGACTCTAGTTGAATTTTTGTGGAGACTTGAACATTGATAATTTGGTACACTATGAATAATCCTTCTTTAATAAACTAAATGTTTTAAATAGTTTTTCTGTTTAAAATAATTGGGCATTTTTGTTTGTGCTTTGTCATGTATGGTTACATCGGTTGCTATGAAAACGACGGTTGCTATGGAAACGGCGGTTGCTATGGAAACGACGGTTGCTATGGTAACGGTGGTTGCTATGGTAACGGTGGTTGCTATGGTAACGGCGGT
>SSSL01000457.1:0-33303 GCA_008086715.1 Sitobion miscanthi
TTGAATTGTAAGCCATGTGTAGCTGATGTTGTAGCCATGTGAAGCAGTATTTAGCCGAAATGTGGCCAGGATGTGTGAAGGTATGTAGCCATAGTATTCAAGTTTAGCAGTGTGTAGTTGATGTGTAACTGATATGTAGCTGTGTGTAGCCATGTGTAGCCGATGAGTAGCTGGTATGTACCGTGTGTAGTAGTGTGTAGCCATTGTGTAGAGTCGTTCGGTATGTTTAGCAGGTGGCATTTTAAAAGCGTTACACTATGGTACCGTTGTTATTGGTCGTGAACGTTGGAAACCAAAAAATGTTATGAGTACGTGTCGGTACCCTTTTTTCGAAAAACCGGAGGGAATAACAAACAGGTGGCCGAATGAAGACTCAGTTTTTTGACGTCAGGATTGACCGTAAGTGATTTCGGATCATGATCTTAGCGCCTGGTGCTCAGGGAATATGAATTTTGAAATTGTAGCCAGTGTAGCTGATGTGTAGCATGTGTAGCAGTATTTAGCCGAAATGTGGCCAGGATGTTGAAGGTATGTAGCTATTAGTATTCAAGTTTAGCAGTGTGTAGTTGATGTGTAACTGATATGTAGCTGATGTGTAGCCAGTGTGACGATGAGTAGCGGTATGTAAACCGTTGTAGTAGTGTGTAGCCATTTGTAGAGTCGTGTAGGTATGTTTAGCAGGTGGAATTTTACAAGCGTAAACTTATGGTACGTTGTTATTGTCGTGAACGTTGGAAACCCAAAAATGTTATGGGTACGTTTCGGTACCCTTTTTTCGAAAACGGGGGGAATAACAAACAGGGTGGCCGAATGAAGACTCAAGTTTTTGACGTCAGCATTGACCGTAAGTGATTTCGGATCATGACTCATTACGCCTGGTTTCAGGGACTTATGAATTTGGAATTTGTAGCCATGTGTAGCTGATGTGAGCCATGTGTAGCCGTATTAGCCGATATGAGGCCAGGATGTTGAAGTTATTTAGCCATTCGTAATCAGCGGTAGCAGTGTGTAGCCGATGTGTAGAATCGTGTAGCTATGTTAAGCGGTGGCAGTTTACAAGCGTTAACTTATGGTACCGTGTTATTGGTCGTGAAACGTTGAAACCAAAAAATGTTATGGGTACTTTTCGGTACTTTTTTCGAAACTGGAGGAAATAACAAACAGGGTGGCCGAATGAAGACTCAAGTTTTGACTCAGCATGACCGTAAGTGATTTCGGATCATGATCTTAGCGCCTGGTGCTCAGGGAATTATGAATTCTGAATTTGTAGCCATGTGTAGCTGATTGTGTAGCCATGTGTAGCCGTATTTAGACGATATTTAGGCCATGATGTTGAAGTTATTAGCCATTCGTAATCAAGTGTAGCAGTGTGTAGCCGAGTGTAGACTCGTGTAGCTATGTTTAGCAGGGGTGGAGTTTACAAGCGGTAACTTATGGTACCGTTGTTATTGGTCGTGAACGTTGGAAACCAAAAAATGTTATGGGTACTTTTCGGTACCCTTTTTTCGAAAACCGGAGGGAATAACAAACAGGGTGGCCGAATGAAGACTCAAGTTTTTGACGTCAGCATTGACCGTAAGTGATTTCGGATCATGATTCTTAGCGCCAGTTGCTCAGGGAATTATGAATTTTTGAATTTGTAGCCATGTGTAGCTGATGTGTAGCCATGTGTAGCAGTATTTAGCCGAAATATGGCCAGGATGTTGAAGGTATGTAGCCATTAGTATTCAATTTTAGCGGTGTGTAGTTGATGTGTAACTGATATGTAGCTGTGTGTAGCCATGTGTAGCCGATGAGTAGCTGGTATGTAACCGTGTGTAGTAGTGTGTAGCCATTGTGTAGAGTCGTGTAGGTATGTTTAGCAGGTGGCATTTTACAAGCGTTAACTTATGGTACCGTTGTTTTGGTCGTGAACGTTGGAAACCAAAAAATGTTATGGTACTTTTCGGTACCCTTTTTTCGAAAACCGGAGGAATAACAAACAGGGTGGCCGAATGAAGACTCAAGTTTTTGACGTCAGCATTGACCGTAAGTGATTTCGGATCATGATTCTTAGCTGCCTGGTGCTCAGGGAATTATGAATTTTTGAATTTGTAGCCATGTGTAGCTGATGTGTAGCCATGTGTAGCCGTATTAGCCGATATGAGCCAGATGTTGAAGTTATTTAGCCATTCGTATCAAGTGGTAGCAGTGTGTAGCCGATGTTGTAGACTCGTGTAGCTATGTTTAGCAGTTGGCAGTTTACAAGCGTTAACTTATGGTACCGTTGTTATTGTCGTGAACGTTGAAACCAAAAAATGTTATGGGTTTTTCGGTACCCTTTTTTCGAAAACCGGAGGGAATATCAAACAGGGTGGCCGAATGAAGACTCAAGTTTTTGACGTCAGCATTGACCGTAAGTGATTTCGGATCATGATTCTTAGCGCCTGGTGCTCAAGGAATTATGAATTTTTGAATTTGTAGCCATGTGTAGCTGATGTGTAGCCATGCGTAGCAGTATTTAGCCGAAATGTGGCCAGGATGTTGATGGTATGTAGCCATTAGTATTCAATTTTAGCAGTGTGTAGTTGATGTGTAACTGATATGTAGCTGTGTGTAGCCATGTGTAGCCGATGAGTAGCTGGTATGTAACCGTGTGTAGTAGTGTTTAGCCATTGTGTAGAGTCGTGTAGGTATGTTTAGCATGTGGCATTTTACAAGCGTTAACTTATGGTACCGTTGTTATTGGTCGTGAACGTTGGAAACCAAAAAATGTTATGGGTACGTTTCGGTACCCTTTTTTCGAAAACCGGAGGGATTAACAAACAGGGTGGCCGAATGAAGACTCAAGTTTTTGACGTCAGGATTGACCGTAAGTGATTTCGGATCATGATTCTTAGCGCCTGGTGCTCAGGGAATTATGAATTTTTGAAATTGTAGCCATGTGTAGCTGATGTGTAGCTGATGTGTAGCCATGTGTAGCAGTATTTAGCCCAAATGTGGCCAGGATGTTGAAGGTATGTAGCTATTAGTATTCAAGTTTAGCAGTGTGTAGTTGATGTGTAACTGATATGTAGTTGTGTGTAGCCATGTGTAGCCGATGAGTAGCTGGTATGTAACCGTGTGTAGTAGTGTGTAGCCATTGTGTAGAGTCGTGTAGGTATGTTTAGCAGGTGGCATTTTACAAGCGTTAACTTATGGTACCGTTGTTATTGGTCGTGACGTTGGAAACCAAAAAATGTTATGGGTACGTTTCGGTACCTTTTTTCGAAAACCGGAGGGATTAACAAGGGTGGCCGAATGAAGACTCAAGTTTTTGACGTCAGCATTGACCGTAAGTGATTTCGGATCATGATTCTTAGCGCCTGGTGCTCAGGGAATTATAAATTTTTGAAATTGTAGCCATGTGTAGCTGATGTGTAGCCATGTGTAGCATTTTAGCCCAAATGTGGCCAGGATGTTGAAGGTATGTAGCTATTAGTATTCAAGTTTAGCAGTGTTAGTGTTTGATGTGTAACTGATATGTAGTTGTGTTAGCCATGTGTAGCCGATGAGTAGCTGGTATGTAACCGTGTGTTTAGTGTGTAGCCATTGTGTAGAGTCGTGTAGGTATGTTTAGCAGGTGGCATTTTACAAGCGTTAACTTATGGTACCGTTGTTATTGGTCGTGAACGTTGGAAACCAAAAAATGTTATGGGTACGTTTCGGTACCCTTTTTTCGAAAACCGGAGGGAATAACAAACAGGGTGGCCGAATGAAGACTCAAGTTTTTGACGTCAGCATTGACCGTAAGTGATTTCGGATCATGATTCTTAGCGCCTGGTGCTCAGGGAAATTATGACATTTTTTGATTTGTAGCCATGTGTAGCTGATGTGTAGCATGTGTAGCAGTATTTAGCCGAAATTGGCCAGGATGTTGAAGTTATGTAGCCATTAGTATTCAAATTAGTAGTTGTAGTTGATGTGTAACTGATATGTAGCTGTGTGTAGCAATTGTGTAGAGTCGTGTAGGTATGTTTAGCAGGTGGAATTTTACAAGCGTTAACTTATGGTACCGTTGTTATTGGTCGTGAACGTTGGAAACCCAAAAATGTTATGGGTACGTTTCGGTACCCTTTTTTCGAAAACCGGGGGGAATAACAAACACGGTGGCCGAATGAAGAGAAGACTCAAGTTTTTGACGTCAGCATTGACCGTAAGTGATTTCGGATCATGACTCATTACGCCTGGTTTTCAGGGACTTATGAATTTTTTAATTTGTAGCCATGTGTAGCTGATGTGTAGCCATGTGTAGCCGTATATAGCCGATATGAGGCCAGGATGTTGAAGTTATTTAGCCATTCGTAATCAAGTGTAGCAGTGTGTAGCCGATGTGTAGAATCGTGTAGCTATGTTTAGCAATTGGCAGTTTACAAGCGTTAACTTATGGTACCGTTGTTATTGGTCGTGAACATTGGAAACCAAAAAATGTTATGGGTACGTTTCGGTACCCTTTTTCCGAAAACCGGAGGGAATAACAAACAGGGTGGCCGAATGAAGACTTAAGTTTTTGACGTCAGCATTGACCGTAAGTGATTTCGGATCATGATTCTTAGCGCCTGGTGCTCAGGGAATTATGAATTTTTGAATTTTTAGACATGTGTAGCTGATGTGTAGCCATGTGTAGCTGATGTGTAGCCGTATTTAGTCGATATGAGGCCAGGATGTTGAAGTTATTTAGCCATTAGTAATCAAGTGTAGCAGTGTGTAGCCGATGTATAGAATCGTGTAGCTATGTTTAGCAGGTGGCAGTTTACAAGCGTTAACTTATGGTACCTTTATGATTGGTCATGAACGTTGTAAACCAAAAAATGTTATGGGTACGTTTGGGGACCCTTTTATCGAAAACCAGAAAGAAAAACAGACAGGGTGGCTGAATGAAGACTCAAGTTTTTGACGTCAGCATTGACCGTAAGTGATTTCGGATCATGATTCTTAGCGCCTGGTGCTCAGGGAATTATGAATTTTTGAATTTGTAGCCATGTGTAGCTGATGTGTAGCCATGTGTAGCCGTATTTAGCCGAAATGTGGCCAGGATGTTGAAGGTATGTAGCCATTAGTATTCAAGTTTAGCAGTATGTAGTTGTTGTGTAATTGATATGTAGCTATGTGTAGCCATGTGTAGCCGATGAGTAGCCGGTATGTAACCGTGTGTTGTAGTGTGTAGCCATTGTACTGAACGCGTTTAGGGCTACCATCAAGTCGACAATGTCCAAAGTAGGCATTCTCACGATGGACATCAAAAATGCTTTTAACTCCGCCCCCTGGGATGCGATTACGTATGCAGTGCACGAGAAAGACGTCCCTGTGTACCTGAAGCGAATGATCAGCAGTTACTTGGACAACCGAAGACTAATAATCGAAGCGGGTGAAGAGGGTAACACAGAGATTGAGGTATCATGCGGAGTCCCGCAAGGTTCGGTCCTCGGACCAACCTTGTGGAACATATTGTACGACGGGCTCCTAGAACCAGACTTCCCGTGGGGTCAAATTCCTCGCGTTCGCGGATGACGTCGCCCTGGTGGCCGAAGGCAGAGACAGCATACAGCTGGAGCAACTGCTAACCATCTCAGCCAATAGAGTCAAGGACTGGCCGACCAATGCAGGACTGCAACTCGCTCTCCACAAGTGTGAAGCAATGATTGTCACGAAAACCAGGACACACAACGAAATGCGCATCATTATCGGCGATCACCAAGTGGCCACTTGTGAGAGTCTGAAATACCTCGGGCTGCAGCTTGACAGCAAGTGGTCGTTTTCAGGACATGCAAAAGCGGTGGCGGAAAAAGCTGGCAAGGTCGCACAAAACCTGGCTAGAATAATGCCCAACATAAGCGCTGCGAATCGCGTAAGAGGAAGCTACTCAGCAACGTGGTGCACTCTATTCTGCTGTACGGCGCTCCGATATGGGCAGGGATATGAGCAAGACAGGTTGGACCGCTCTGCTGAAGCAAAGATCCAAGAAGAATCTGCCTGAGGGTAGCTTCTGCTTACTGCCACGGTATCCGGTGACGCCGTAGGAGTCATCACAGGTATTTCCCCGCTAGACCTCCTAGTAAACGCAAAGGAGAAGAAGAAAACATGTAGGAACGAAAGAAGAAACCCAAGATTTCAACGGGCGAAGACACGCTGACAACCTGGCAAGACCGATGGAACAGCAGCTCCAAGGGCAGATGGACTCACTCCCTAATCGGAGACCTAGAGACATGGGTGAAAAGGAAGCACGGCGTTTTAGATTTCCATATAACGCAGGCTCTCAGCGGGCACGGATCTTCGGCTACTACCTGAAAAATATGGAAGCTGAACTCGTCGGAATGCTGGTACTGTGGACACCCCGTTGACGACGCCTACCATACGATCTTCGTATGTGATGCTGGGAGAACAGACGGTCGAGGGTGAATACCCTATACGCGACAACCATCACCCCTTCAAACCTCGTCAGCTACATGCTGAAAAGCGTATAATATTGGGCAATAGGAGCGACATTCATCAACGAGGTAATGATGAAGAAAGAGGAGGAAGAACGGAGACGGCAAAGAAAAATCCCCGTTAGTTAAGAGAATAAATATTGTAGGCTGAAGGCCAATCAGGGTGGTTAGAGGCCCCCCGTATAATGTATCAATAGTTTTTTTGTAACTGTCAAATGTGATGTAAAATATTGTGTTTTTTACAATAAACGATGGTATATGGGGGTGAAATAACCGAAAGGTCAGTTCCACCCCATATATCGGTACCACGTAAAAAAAAAAAAAAAGGTAGGTTAGGTTAGGTTAGGTTAGGTAGGTTAGGTTAGGTTAGGTTAGGTTCTGGGTCGCGAGACCGAGTTCTTATGGAGGCGAGGTGGGCCCAACGCCCTAACCAAGGCAGAGCTCAGGAGAGATACTCTCTCGAAATGGCAGGCAAGATGGGATTCCGTGGAGGCGGATGACCCCGGAAGCTGGACGAGGAGACTCATTCCCGACGTGTCCAAATGGTGTACGAGAGAATTCGGTCAGATGGACTTCCACTTGACCCAATTCCTCTCCGGTCATGGCTGTTTCGGTAACTTACCTCTGCCGAATCAAGAAGGTCGAACAGCCCATTGTGTCGACTGCAACGACCCACTTGACAACGCCGAACACGCAATATCAAGTGCGATAGGTGGTGGCGTGCAAGGATGGAACTTGAAGCTGAACTGTCAGTGGAGTTTACAGCAGAAACCGCGACCACGACAATGCTAAAGTCTAGGAGCCATTGGGCCGCAGTCGCTAAAGTCGTTAACCATATCCTGTCCACCAGAGAGAGGAGGAGCGCGAGAGACAGCGAGGACAAGCGGCAACAAACTAATCGAATTAGTTAAGTTTTTCTAAGATTGTAGGCTGAAAGCCAATTTTTTTACGGAGGGTTAGAGGCCCTCCACATTTGTATAATATGTAATATCTAATATATAATTATTGTATTGTATTATTGGCATTAATAACGATGTAGGGGAGCTGGCGAATTGCCCCACCAGGTATTTCCGGCCCCCTACGATACCGTTATAAAAAAAAAAAAAAAAAAAAAAAAAAAAAAAAAAAAGTTCTGGTCGAAGAAAGCCCGCCTTGCCGCGGCGACCCAGCCCATTCGCACCTTCGGGTGTGTTTGCTAAGAGGCTTCCATACTATCCCGCCGGCTGTGACCTTGGTTGGTTGTAGCCGGCAGGACTGGGCATCTCCCGCTTGCTAACAGCAAAGCGGCCCCCACTCAACCCCTCATGATCGTAACTGGGGATTACTTGGCAGAGAGTGGCCGGGAACTGCCATTTGGCCGTTCCCGGAAGTCGTCTGTCGTACGATCCCTTACTGGCGATATGCCTTACTACTACACCGGGCTCTGTAGTGGCGGACGACAATTTCCTGTGTTTTCGTGGGAACAATTATGGAACACAAACAAAAAACAAACAACGGGTCACCAACCGTCCAATCGGTGAGCGGGTCATCAACCGCACAAGGATGAATATCTCCGGCAACATTCGGCAAATAATGTTACTAGTATGGAGGGTAGGACAGCTGCAGCTTTGGCACAAGCGGGGACAACTGGGGCTCGACAGCTCAACGCTAACCGAGTGAAAGCGGAAGAGGTATACCAAAGCGCACTGGCGCAATCAAAAAGCGTCCTCGAGTCATTAGAGTCTGAAGTAGCAAACGCACCTAACACCAAGCGAGAGATAAAAGAGGAAATCAAGGATCTTGGTAAGAGCCTACGAGACCTTTTCAAGAATGCCGCCACCATCGGGCTAACGAGATCGCCAGATGCCATCGAAGCCAAGTTGCAGGCCATCCAAGTCCAGCAAAGGAAGCAGAATATGTGGTTGGAGGAAAAAAACAGCCAATGGCTCCGGCAGGAGGGTAACCTGAGGACAATGATTGAAACCATGTCCAAGTCGCAGCAGAGCACAGAGTATACTATTAAACAAGATAGAGGAAATAAAATACCTCCAGAACCAACAAGCGAGCGCAGCGAGCAAGCGAGGGAGCGAGTCTCGCTCAAATAGGCACGATGCAGAGAATGCTGACCCAAGCAGTACCCAGCTACCTAGCGTGTCCCTGGCTCCAGTCAGAAAAACCAACGCGTGGAAACTAGGCAACCGCCGCAGCAGGAACAGGCCGCCCCACGCCAAAGCGAAGAGCGCACGCAGTCAAGCGAATGGACCACAGTGACCAACAGGAAAAAACCGAGGGGTGAAGACAACATGCAGCAAACAAGGAAGCCTGCCAAAACAACGAGGAAAGCCAATATGGCCGACAAAGTGCGCAAAAAAATTCCAAAATTCGAAGCTGTCACCATAGCGGATCCTGCCGGTGAAGAAACGTATGCGAGCATTATGAGCAAAGTTACCAGTAGTGTCAACCTGCAGGAACTAGGCATAAATATAAGCAACACGCGCAGGACCAAAACAGGATCTATACTCCTCGAGGTGGAAGGAAAAAAGGAAGCGGAGAAACTAACTCACCATCTACAACAGGTCATTGGCACGACGGCCCGAGTCGGCAGACCGTCAAGAACCACGCCAGTCCTCCTGCTCGACGTACCTGACTGGGTCGATGAGCAAGAAGTCACGAAGCAGATAAAAGCATGCGACCCTGACTTAGCCGGAGTAGAAATAACTCTAAAACGCAACACCGGCGGAGGAACAGTGGCGCAGTTCAGAGCACGGATGGAAACAGCGGTAAAACTCGCAGAACTACGGTCCATTAAGATCGGATGGAGCTTATGCCGTATCAAGCTACTTGAACCAAGACCTCCAGTATGCTACCGTGCCAAGAGCGTGCCACTGGCGGCCCGCTGTCTAGCCCAGAGGTCGAGGAGCCGAGTGAGTAGCAAGGGCCAGAGGTATAGAGGAATCTACCTGAGGCAGAACCCTTAGCATGGCATCACAAGCAGCAGCCCAAAAACCCCAGACGGAAGGACAGTGTAACAGCTGTAAACGCTGCCAGTGTGGACAGAAGCCGGCATGCCAGCAGCAGCCACAGGTGACCACTCGCCTACAAATTAATCTAAACCACTGCCGTCAGGCGCAAGACCTTCTTGCCCAGACTGTAGCAGAAGAAAGAGTGGACGTGGTGATTGCATCGGATCCCCACGGCCTCAAACACGAAGCTGGAGGGTGGCTCACCAGCGAAGGCGGTAATGGTGCGGCAATCGGCGTCTTTGGAAGAGGGGTCACAGTGTCAAATGTTATACGAGACGAGGAATTCGTATCCGCGAGGCTCGGAGGAACTACGCAGGTTTATAGCTGCTACGTTTCGCCCCGCTATACGCTGGTGCAATTCCAATCATTCCTGCAACGCCTCGAGGCAAGCATAAGGGGACTTTCAGACGGCGCGGAAGTCATCATTGCAGGGGACTTTAATGCGCGGTCAGCTGCATGGGGCGACTGGGAAACATGCAGCAAAGGAACCGAGCTGGCAGCATTTGCCGACAGTTTTGAACTCATGATCCTCAACGAAGGCTCCGAGCCGACATTTGTGGGCAGAGGGGCAGGGTCCATAGTTGACGTTACGCTAGCATCGGAGTCGTTGAGTGGTCGCGTCCGAGGCTGGAGAGTCAAAACCGACGAAAACTACTCCGACCACAATTCGATAACCTTCCAGGTCGATAAACAAGCGGGAGAAGCAGAAGGGGAGCAGCCGAGGCTACCCCAGCGAAGCTGGGACACAACCAAAGGAGTCAATCTGGAGGACTTCATGGTCGGTCTCCTATTAGCCCGATGGGTTAGACCAGACCCGCATGTGCCTAGCCCGACCCCTGACCAGTTAGCAGATAGCTTCGAACGAGTAGTGTCCGATGCCTGCAACTATGCTCTGCCTGCCCGGAGTGAGTCGAGGTTCAAACCACCTGTACCGTGGTGGAACGAAGAAATCGCGGAGGGGGCGTCGAAACTGCACCAAAAAGAAGGGCATTAAAACGTGCTGTCGCGCTCGAACCACCCCGACAAGCGGACCCTCGGGCACGGAGCAACACGAGAAGGCCAGAACCGAGTACAAAGAGGCCAAGTACGTGCTGAAAAATCCATACGAAAAGTAAATCCGAGTGCTGGAGGGACTAATCCAATCAGTCGACAGTGACCCATGGGGGAAACCGTACAAGGTCGTGATGAACAAACTGAAAGGCCCGGCACCGGTCATGCAGAGGAGAAAAGACGGTTGAGCGCATAATAGAAGGTCTGTTCCCATCAAGAGACACTGATGTTGGGGAACCAGTGGTGTGCATGGAGGCACAGCAGCCCTTCACGCACGCGGAGCTAGAGAAAGCCGTGGAAAAAATTAAACCGAGAAAGAAAGCGCCAGGACCGGACGGAATAAATACCACGATCCTCGTCGCAGTATACCGATGTGCACCAAATTGGATCCTGGACCTATTCAACACGTGCATACAAGCGGGCACCTTCCCGAAGAAGTGGAAACATGCGAGGCTAGTCCTGCTCAGGAAAGGAGACAAGCCAATAGGGGAACCAGCATCATACCGACCGTTATGCTTGCTGAACGACATAGGGAAGTTGCTCGAATCCCTACTGACGAGTAGGCTAGAAGTCCACATGGAGACCCAAGGTGGACTGTCCAGCAATCAATTTGGATTTAGACGGGGACTATCAACAGATGATGCGGTAATCATGCTGAAGAACACGGCCAGAACAGCGGTAAACCGGTACGAAACGTGTGTAGCTGTAAGTCTGGACATCAAAAACGCATTCAATTCTATCGGTTGGAATTATGTGGCGACTACTCTGGCCGAGTGGGATGTACCAGCTTACCTGCAAAAGATCTTGCAGTCGTACTTCCACGAACGAAATGCAGAAATCGACTGCCCAGGTGGCAAAATACTGTTCCCCATTACGTGCGGAGTACCTCAAGGGTCTGTGGTTGGTCCGATGCTCTGGAACCTAACGTATGACGCAGTACTGCAAACAGAGACCCCACCCGAAACCAAAATCATAGGATTTGCAGACGATACACTAGTCATAGCTAAGGGCAGGACAACTGACGAGGTAGAGAAAAACATAAACGACGCGTTGGACTTAGTGGTCGGGAAATACGAGGACTCGAGTTGGACATAGCGGTACACAAAACCGAGGCCGTCATGTTCAAAGGAAGTACAAGGACCGTGTACCCGACATCGAAATAAAGGCAACCGAATTGGAACTAAAAAGTGTATGAAGTACCTGGGCATCATCGTGGACGAAGACCTGAAGTTCACCGAACACATGAAGACCGCGGCAGCCAAAGCTCAGGGAGTAATTGGCTCTTTATCGAGGCTGATGCCAAACTTAGGAGGTCCCAAAGAACTGCGACGAAAACTGTTGGTCAGCGTGGTGCACTCCATCCTACTATACGGTGCTCCAGTGTGCGGAGACATTGGAGTACTCAAGACCAACCTTGAGGAGCTCGCAAGAGTTCAGCGGCGGGCAGTCCTACGGAGCATCTGCGCCTACCGAACGGTCTCGCGAGTGGCGGCAAACATACTGGCAGCCATTCCCCCGATAGATTACCTGGCGTGGGAAAGGATGGAAGCTCATAGACAACGGAGAGCGGACGACCGTGATGTCGCACAGGCTAGCACCACAAGTCGGAGAGCCATAACCCTCCAGCACTGGAGCCGGAAAATTAATACGGAAGCGAAGGGAGGATGGACCAGGACCCTTATCCAGGACCTACCATATTGGTGTAAGAGAGATCACGGCCAACTCTCATTTCATCTCACGCAGATGCTCAGTGGACACGGCTGCTTCGGCATATACCTTTGCTCCACCCAAAAGGAACCGTCGCCACGTTGTCATCACTGCGAAGCTGCCGAAGACAATGCGGAGCACACGATGTTCCATTGTTCCCGATGGGTTGTGGAACGTGAGGCTGTAAACCAGGTGCTGGGCGAATTCCTACCAGGTACCTAACCTAACCGGAAAATGGTAAGCAACAGGAAATGCTGGGATGCCGTTGCTGCCTTCGCATCCATAGTCCTGCTCCAGAAGGAAGATGCTGAACGCTTGAGAAGAGGAGAAGGTGTACGCGGCAGAAATCTTTAAAAAAAAACTATAGTTAAGTTATAAATTGTGGCTCGAAGGGCAATCAGAGCGTTAGAAACCCTCATGACTGTATGTATATTTATATGATGTAGGGTGGATGAGTGGGAGACTAGCCCACCATCACCCAAATACCTTGTTTATTTTTTGTATAATAAACGGCACCAGCGACCCGGGGAAGTACTACCTAACGGCGAATTTCCCCCCGGGTTCATGTGGTGTAGTAAACGGAAAAAAAAAAAAAAAAATTAGGTTAGGTTAGGTTAGGTTAGGTTTAGGTGAGGTTAGGTTTAGGTTAGGTTAGATTAGGTAAGGTTAGGTTTAGGTTAGGTGGTTAGGTTAGGTTAGGTTAGGTTAGTTAGGTTAGGTTAGGTTTCGGTTAGGTTTAGTTAGGTAAGGTTAGGTTAGGTTTTAGGTTCGTTTCGGTCGTTAGGTTAGGTTAGGTTGGGGTTAGGTTAGGTTAGGTTTAGGTTAGATTTGGGTTAGGTTAGGTTAGGTTAGGTTTTGGTTAGGTTGGTTCGCAGAGACCTACCCCCCCCTCCACGCGGTGCCGACCGGAAACGGAACTCCGGTTCCGGCCAACGGGGGAGGCACAGAAGTCAAACTGTATAAAACCAAACACCGGCGGGTCATCAAAGCGACCAGAGAGGGCCAACATCGCCCTCCAACCACCGAACACAGACCGAAGGCCCGATGCACGGAAGACCGGGAAGGTTAGACGGGGACCCAGCGGCTAGTAAACTAAGCGGCTCAGTATCATCATCCGAAACTGCCCCACAGCGGCAGGCGTGCCCCGGGGCATTAGTAGGACGCCCACAGCACGATTCGTCACCGTCCGGGCGATCGCGATTGATGAGAAAGGCCGCTAGTCAGAACGCCTCAGGAAACCGCAGACCGGTCAACCAACGCACCGAGCAGCACGACGACACTCGAACGGAGGAAGAAGGAAAACTGTATAAAACGAACACCGGCGGGTCACACAGCGACCAGAGAGGGCCAACATCGCCCTCCAACCACCGAACACAGACCGAAGGCCCGATGCACGGAGACCGGGAAGGTTAGACGGGGACCCAGCGGTTAGTAAACTATGCGGCTCAGTATCATCATCCGAAACGGCCCCGCAGGCGGCCCCTCCGCCGCAGGCGTGCCCCCGGGGCACTAGTAGGACGCCCACGGACGACTGGTCCACGTCCGGGCGATCGCGATTGATGAGAAAGGCCGCTAGTCAGAACGCCTCAGGAAACCGCAGACCGGTCAACAACGCACCGAGCAGTACGACGAACAAACGAACGGAGGATACAGAAGGAAAACTGGCAAACCACCACCGGAGTGACGCGAACTCCAGAACAACAGAAGAGAATTCGCGAGGCACGAGACTCGAGGCCGACTGGCTAACAAGCCGGCCGAGAAGACCAAGAACGTGACTTCAAGACTGGCGGGCAGCAAAGCCGGTCGAGAAGTCAACAAATGCGAACAGCGGGCCTTAAGCCAACAATGTAATTTATTTTATTATAAAATGTAATGTAAAACTAGTTTCAATGTGCACCCATTAAGGGACTAAACAAAAGTGTAAAAAAATTAAATTTATAAATGTCACATTATTAAATTCAATAAACGATGGCGGCGTCGCGGAAGTAATGCGAATGCAGTCCCCGCGACGCCGTCGGTTCAAACAGGAAAAAAAAAAAAAAAAAAAAAGGTTTAGGTTAGGTTGGTCGGCAGAGACCTACCCCCACCTCCACGCGGTGCCGACCGAAACGGAACTCCGGTTCGGCCAACGGGGGAGGCACAGAAGGCAAACTGTATAAAACCAAACCCGGCGGGGTCATCAACAGCGACCAGAGAGGGCCAACATCGCCCTCCAACCACCGAACACAGACCGAAGGCCCGATGCACGAAGACCGGGAAGGTTAGACGGGGACCCAGCGGCTAGTAAACTAAGCGGCTCAGTATCATCATCCGAAACTGCCCCACAGCGGCAGGCGTGCCCCGGGGCATTAGTAGGACGCCCACAGCACGATTCGTCACCGTCCGGGCGATCGCGATTGATGAGAAAGGCCGCTAGTCAGAACGCCTCAGGAACCGCAGACCGGTCAACCAACGCACCGAGCAGCACGACGACAATCGAACGGGAAACAGAAGGAAAACTGTATAAAACCGAACACACGGCGGGTCAACAACAGCGACCATAGAGGGCCAACATCGCCCTCCAACCACCGAACACAGACCGAAGGCCCGATGCACGGAAGACCGGGAAGTTAGACGGGGACCCAGCGGTTAGTAAACTATGCGGCTCAGTATCATCATCCGAAACGGCCCCGCAGCGGCCCCTCCGCCGCAGGCGTGCCCCCGGGGCACTAGTAGGAACGCCCACGGACGACTGGTCCACGTCCGGGCGATCGCGATTGATGAGAAAGGCCGCTAGTCAGAACGCCTCAGGAAACCGCAGACCGGTCAACCAACGCACCGAGCAGTACGACGAACAAACGAACGGAGGATACAGAAGGAAAACTGGCAAACCACCACCGGAGTGACGCGAACTCCAGAACAACAGAAGGAGAATTCGCGAGGCACGAGACTCGAGGCCGACTGGCTAACAAGCCGGCCGAGAAGACCAAGAACGTGACTTCAAGACTGGCGGGCAGCAAACCGGGTCGAGAAGTCAACAAATGCGAACAGCGGGCCTTAAGCCAACAATGTAATTTATTTTATTAATAAAATGTAATGTAAAACTAGTTTCAATGTGCACCCATTAAGGGACTAAACAAAAGGTGTAAAAAAATTAAATTTATAAATGTCACATTATTAAATTCAATAAACGATGGCGGCGTCGCGGAAGTAATGCGAATGCAGTCCCCGCGACGCCGTCGGTTCAAACAGGAAAAAAAAAAAAAAAAAAAAAAGGTTTAGGTTAGGTTGGTCGGCAGAGACCTACCCCCACCTCCACGCGGTGCCGACCGGAAACGAACTCCGGTTCCGGCCAACGGGGGAGGCACAGAAGGCAAGTTGTATAAACCCAAACCCGGCGGGTCATCAACAGCGACCAGAGAGGGCCAACATCGCCCTCCAACCACCGAACACAGACCGAAGGCCCGATGCACGGAAGACCGGGAAGGTTAGACGGGGACCCAGCGGCTAGTAACTAAGCGGCTCAGTATCATCATCCGAAACTGCCCCACAGCGGCAGGCGTGCCCGGGGCATAGTAGGACGCCCACAGCACGATTCGTCACCGTCCGGGCGATCGCGATTGATGAGAAAGGCCGCTAGTCAGAACGCCTCAGGAAACCGCAGACCGGTCAACCAACGCACCGAGCAGCACGACGACAATCGAACGGAGGAAACAGAAGGAAAACTGTATAAAACCGAACACGGCGGGTCAACAACAGCGACCAGAGAGGCCAACATCGCCCTCCAACCACCGAACACAGACGCGAAGGCCCGATGCACGGAAGACCGGGAAGGTTAGACGGGGACCCAGCGGTTAGTAAACTATGCGGCTCAGTATCATCATCCGAAACGGCCCCGCAGCGGCCCCTCCGCCGCAGGCGTGCCCCCGGGGCACTAGTAGGACGCCCACGGACGACTGGTCCACGTCCGGGCGATCGCGATTGATGAGAAAGGCCGCTAGTCAGAACGCCTCAGGAAACCGCAGACCGGTCAACCAACGCACCGAGCAGTACGACGACAACACGAACGGAGGATACAGAAGAAAACTGGCAAACCACCACCGGAGTGACGCGAACTCCAGAACAACAGAAGGAGAATTCGCGAGGCACGAGACTCGAGGCCGACTGGCTAACAACCGGGCCGAGAAGACCAAGAACGTGACTTCAAGACTGGCGGGCAGCAAAGCCGGGTCGAGAAGTCAACAAATGCGAACAGCGGGCCTTAAGCCAACAATGTAATTTATTTTATTAATAAAATGTAATGTAAAACTAGTTTCAATGTGCACCCATTAAGGGACTAAACAAAAGGTGTAAAAAATTAAATTTATAAATGTCACATTATTAAATTCAATAAACGATGGCGGCGTCGCGGAAGTAATGCGAATGCAGTCCCCGCGACGCCGTCGGTTCAAACAGGAAAAAAAAAAAAAAAAAAAAAAGGTTTAGGTTAGGTTGGTCGGCAGAGACCTACCCCCACCTCCACGCGGTGCCGACCGGAAACGGAACTCCGGTTCCGGCCAACGGGGGAGGCACAGAAGGCAAGTTGTATAAAACCAAACACCGGCGGGTCATCAACAGCGACCAGAGAGGGCCAACATCGCCCTCCAACCACCGAACACAGACCGAAGGCCCGATGCACGGAAGACCGGGAAGGTTAGACGGGGACCCAACGGCTAGTAAACTAAGCGGCTCAGTATCATCATCCGAAACTGCCCCACAGCGCAGGCGTGCCCCGGGCATTAGTAGGACGCCCACAGCACGATTCGTCACCGTCCGGGCGATCGCGATTGATGAGAAGGCCGCTAGTCAGAACGCCTCAGGAAACCGCAGACCCGTCAACCACGCACCGAGCAGCACGACGACAATCGAACGGAGGAAACAGAAGGAAAACTGTATAAAACCGAACACCGGCGGTCAACAACAGCGACCAGAGAGGGCCAACATCGCCCTCCAACCACCGAACACAGACCGAAGGCCCGATGCACGGAAGACCGGGAAGGTTAGACGGGGACCCAGCGGTTAGTAAACTATGCGGCTCAGTATCATCATCCGAAACGGCCCCGCAGCGGCCCCTCCGCCGCAGGCGTGCCCCCGGGGCACTAGTAGGACGCCCACGGACGACTGGTGCACGTCCGGGCGATCGCGATTGATGAGAAAGGCCGCTAATCAGAACGCCTCAGGAAACCGCAGACCGGTCAACCAACGCACCGAGCAGCACGACGATAATCGAAAGGAGGAAACAGAAGGAAAACTGCAAACCACCACCGGAGGGACGCGAACTCCAGAACATCGAAGGAGAACTCGCCAGGCACGAGACTCGAGGCCGACTGGCTAACAAGCCGGGCCGAGAAGAATAATGAACGTGACTTCAAGACTGGCGGGCAGCAAAAGCCGGTTCGCGAAGTCAACCAAAGCGAACAGCGGGCCTTAAGCCAACAATGTAGTTTCCATTAATAAAATGTCACGTAAAATAGTTTAAATGTGCACCCATTAAGGGCCAAACAAAAGTTGTTAAAATATTAAATTTAAATGTAATGTTATTTCTTAAATTCAATAAACGATGGCGGCGTCGCGGAAGTAATGCGAAAGCGATTCCCGCGGCGCCGTCGGTTCAAAACTGAAAAAAAAAAAAAAAAAAAAAAAAAGGTTAGGTTAGGTTAGGTTAGGTTTAGGTTAGGTTAGGTTAGGTTAGGTTTAGGTTAGGTTAGGTTAGGTTGGGGTTAGGTTAGGTTAGGTTAGGTTAGGTTAGGTTAGACCGCAAATCATCTACGTCGTGTTTTCCAGCGCAAGCGCCGACGCCTTGGTGCCTCCGCCTGCATCGATGAAGAGCTTGCTGCAAAATCTGCGAAACTAGCCCTTGTTAAAGCAATCAGAAATACCAAAGATCAAGCCTGGAGACAACTATGTGATGACGTCGAACGGGACCCATGGGGAAAGCCTTACAAGATTGTAATGGGAAGATTGAATGTAAGGACTCCTATCCCTGGGCTTAATCTCCAAGGAAGGCTCGCAGCTATAATCCAACACCTTTTTCCGACTCATCAAATTAATCACCTGAATACCTTTTGCCCATCATTGACAACCCCTGCACGGGAGATCGACCTAGAGGAGCTGAAATCAGCGTGTAGAAAATTAAAGAGCGGTACTGCTCCTGGACCAGATGGAGTGACGAGCGAAATCTCAAATTCTATCAACAAAAACCTGCACCTTTCCTTCACATTGCAAATGAGTGCCTCTTACAGGGCCGATTCCCTGCTGCGTGGAAAAGGCCAGACTTGTTCTACTACGGAAAGGCGACAAGCCTCTAGACGTACCCTCGTCCTATCGCCCGTTGTGTTTGCTTGACACTGCAGGCAAACTATTTGAGAAGATCGTAGAAACCGCATAACTGAGGAGCTGGCTCGAGGCGATGACCTAGCGGACTGTCAATTTGGTTTCCGGAAAGGCCGGTCCACCATAGCCGCTATCCAAAAACTCCTATCTGTGTGGAGACCTTAGCGGGTCAGAAGATTGGCATTCTGACATTCGACGTTAGAAATGCCTTTAATTCAGCCTCCTGGGAGAAGATTCTGTTCGCTTGAGAAGACAAGGGTATTTCCATTCCATCTTACGCATTCTGCCACAGCTACTTTCGTGACCGCTACCTAACTTCGACAGCAAATGGTACAGAATCTGTCACACAGCCGTCACCAGTGGTTTCCGCAGGGCTCTGTCCTTGGCCCTACCTTGTGGAACATCATGTACGATGGCCTATTGCGTGAGCCTCACCCCTCAGGGGTCGAATTTCTAGTATACGCGGACGATGTGGCTCTCATCGTTAAAGGAAAGGACATCTGTGTATTGGAACGACTTCCCTGCAAAGGAGCTGACACTGTCGTCAGATGGATGAAGCTAACCTAACCAACCACACCCTATTCATCTGCGATGCCTGGGCCTCACGAAGACACGACCTCGCCATATCCCTAGGGTGTGATGTGTGCCAGCGAACCATCATCTCAATGATGCTGCGCTCCAAGGAGAATTGGTCCGCGGTCAGAAATTTCGCCACCCATGTCAAGGAAAGAAGCCGAAGAGAGGCGCCGCCAAGCACTAATTAACTAACCGTAGTTAAGCTATCTATCTGTGGGCCGAAGGCCACACTTCGAGGGTTAGAGGCCCTCTATTACCTGTAAATAATTAATTATAACTGTAATGTGTAATAATGTATACGTAGATTGTATTATAATAAGATTAAGTATTTATTAATCAATAAACGATGGGCACCGAGGGGTGAAATGACTCGCGTCAGTACCACCCTCAGTGTTCGGTTCAAACATGTAAAAAAAAAAAAAAAAAAAGGTTAGGTTAGGTTAGGTTAGGTAAATGTTATGGGTACGTTTCGGTACCCTTTTTTCGAGAACCGGAGGGAATAACAAACAGGGTGGCCGAATGAAGACTCAAGTTTTTGACGTCAGCATTGACCGTAAGTGATTTTGGATCATGATTCTTAGCGCCTGGTGCTCAGGGCATTATGAATTTTTGAATTTGTAGCTGATGTGTAGCCATGTGTAGCAGTATTTAGTGAAATGTGGCCAGGATGTTGAAGGTATGTAGCCATTTCCCCAGCCCCCCCCCCCCCCCCCCCCCAAAAAACGACTAAAAAATAATTTTTCGATTTTTTTTTAACGCCAACATTTAGCGTGCTAATGGCGTGAATTGGCTTGAACTATTTGGAAAAAGCGTAAACCAAAAACCCCAGGTAGCTTGCACTTTGCCCCTTTAATGCCATTTCCCCAGACCCCCAAAACGACAAAAAAATTATTTTTCGCATTTTTTTTAACGCCAATATTTAGCGTGCTAATGGCGTGAATTGGCGTTAATTTGCGTGGTCTATTTTGAAAAAGCGTAAACCAAAAACCCCAGGTACCATGAGCTTTACCCCTTTAATGCCATTTGCCCAGCACCCCCCACCAAACGACAAAAAACTATTTTTCGAATTATTTTTTACGCAAACATTTAGCGTGCTATTGGCGTGATCTATTTTGAAAAAGCGTAAACCAAAAACCCCAGGTACCGTGAGCTTTACCCCTTTAATGCCATTTGACCAGCACCCCCCACCAAACGACAAAAAACTATTTTTCGAATTATTTTTAACGCCAACATTTAGCGTGCTATTGGCGTGATCTATTTTGAAAAAGCGTAAACCAAAAACCCCAGGTACCGTGAGCTTTACCCCTTTAATGCCATTTGACCAGCACCCCCCACCAAACGACAAAAAACTATTTTTCGAATTATTTTTAACGCCAACATTTAGCGTGCTATTGGCGTGAACTATTTTGAAAAAGCGTTAACCAAAAACCCCAGGTACCTTGCGCTTTGCCCCTTTAATGCCATTTCCCCAGCCCACCAAAACGACAAAAAAATTATTTTTCGCATTTTATTTAACGCCAATATTTAGCGTGCTATTGGCGTGAATTGGCGTGAACTATTTTGAAAAAGCGTAAACCAAAAACCCCAAGAACCGTGCACTTTGCCCCTTTAGTGCCATTTCCCCAGCACCCCCCACCAAACGACAAAAAACTATTTTTCGCATTTTTTTTAACGCCAACATTTAGCGTGCTATTTGCGTGCTATTGGCGTGAACTATTTTGAAAAAGCGTAAACCAAAAACCCCAGGAACAGTGGACTTTGCCCCTTTAGTGCCATTTCCCCTGCACCCCCCACCAAACGACAAAAAACTATTTAACGAATTATATTTAACGCCAACATTTAGCGTGCTAATGGCGTGAATTGGCGTGAACTATTTCGAAACCCTACTTTCAAAACCCCAAATGGCAGGGTCGTTACCATTTTTTCGCCATCTTCCTAGTCCCCCCCAAACGACAAAAAAACTATTTATCGAATTATATTTAACGCCAACATTTAGCGTGCTAATGGCGTAAATTGGCGTGAACTATTTCGAAACCCTACTTTCAAAACCACAAGTGCCAGGGTCGTTACCATTTTTTCGCCATTTTCCTAGTCCCCCCCAAACGACAAAAAAACTATTTATCTGATTATATTTATAGCCAACATTTAGCGTGCTAATGGCGTGAATTGGCGTGAACTATTTTGAAAAAGCGTTAACCAAAAACCCCAGGTACCTTGCGCTTTGCCCCTTTAATGCCATTTCCCCAGCCCCCCCAAAACGACTAAAAAATTATTTTTTGCATTTTTTTTAACGCCAATATTTAGCGTGCTAATAGCTTGAATTGGCGTGAATTTGCGTGATCTATTTTGAAAAAGCGTAAACCAAAAACCCCAGGTACCTTGAGCTTTACCCCTTTAATGCCATTTGCCCAGCACCCCCCACCAAACGACAAAAAACTATTTATCGAATTATATTTAACGCCAACATTTAGCGTGCTAATGGCGTGAATTGGCGTGAACTATTTTGAAAAAGCGTAAACCAAAACCAAAAACCCCAGGTACTTCCGCTTGCCCCTTAATGCCATTTCCCCAGCCCCCCAAAACGAAAAAAAATTATTTTTCGCATTTCTTTTAACGCCAACATTTAGCGTGCTATTGGCGTGAACTATTTTGAAAAAGCGTTAACAAAAACCCCAGGTACGTTGCGCTTTGCCCCTTAATGCCATTTCCCCAGCCCACCAAACGACAAAAAAATTATTTTTTGCATTTTTTTTAACGCCAACATTTAGCGTGCTATTGGCGTGAACTATTTTGGAAAAGCGTAAACCAAAAACCCCAGGAACCGTGCACTTTGCCCCTTTAGTGCCATTTGCCCAGCACCCCCCACCAAACGACAAAAAACTAATTTTCGAATTATTTTTAACATTAACATTTAGAGTGCTAATGGCGTGAATTGACGTGAACTATTTTGAAAAAGCGTAAACCAAAAACCCCAGGTACCTTGCGCTTTGCCCCTTTAATGCCATTTCCCCAGCCCCCCAAAACGACAAAAAAATTATTTTTCGCATTTCTTTTAACGCCAACATTTAGTGTGCTATTGGCGTGAACTATTTTGAAAAAGCGTTAACCAAAAACCCCAGGTACCTTGCGCTTTGCCCCTTTAATGCCATTTCCCCAGCCCCCCAAAACGACAAAAAAATTATTTTTCGCATTTTTTTAACGCCAATATTTAGCGTGCTAATAGCGTGAATTGGCGTGAATTTGCGTGATCTATTTTGAAAAAGCGTAAACCAAAAACCCCAGGAACCGTGCACTTTGCCCCTTTAGTGCCATTTCCCCAGCACCCCCCACCAAACGACAAAAAAACTATTTTTCGCATTTTTTTTAACGCCAATATTTAGCGTGCTAATGGCGTGAATTGGCGTGAACTATTTCGAAACCCTACATTCAAAACCCCAAGTGACAGGGGCGTTACCATGTTTTTGCCATTTCCCCAGCCCCCCAAAACGACAAAAAAATTATTTTTCGCATTTTTTTTAACGCCAAAATTTAGCGTGCTAATAGCTTGAATTGGCGTGTATTTGCGTGATCTATTTTGAAAAAGCGTAAACCAAAAACCCCAGGAACAGTGCACTTTGCCCCTTTAGTGCCATTTCCCCTGCACCCCCCACCAAACGACAAAAAACTATTTAACGAATTATATTTAACGCCAACATTTAGCGTGCTAATGGCGTGAATTGGCGTGAACTATTTCGAAACCCTACTTTCAAAACTCCAAATGCCAGGGTCGTTACCATTTTTTCGCCATTTTCCTAGTCCCCCCCAAACGACAAAAAAACTATTTATCGAATTATATTTAACGCCAACATTTAGCGTGCTAATGGCGTAAATTGGCGTGAACTATTTCGAAACCCTACTTTCAAAACCACAAGTGCCAGGGTCGTTACCATTTTTTCGCCATTTTCCTAGTCCCCCCAAACGACCAAAAAAACTATTTATCTGATTATTTTATAGCCAACATTTAGCGTGCTAATGGCGTGAATGGCGTGAACTATTTTGAAAAAGCGTTAACCAAAAACCCCAGGTACCTTGCGCTTTGCCCCTTAAGCCATTTCCCCAGCCCCCCCCAAAACGACTAAAAAATTATTTTTTGCATTTTTTTTAACGCCAATATTAGCGTGCTAATAGCTTGAATTGGCGTGAATTGCGTGATCTATTTTGAAAAAGCGTAAACCAAAAACCCCAGGTACCTTGAGCTTTACCCCTTTAATGCCATTTGCCCAGCACCCCCCACCAAACGACAAAAAACTATTTATCGAATTATATTTAACGCCAACATTTAGCGTGCTAATGGCGTGAATTGACGTGAACTATTTTGAAAAAGCGTAAACCAAAAACCCCAGGTACCTTGCGCTTTGCCCCTTTAATGCCATTTCCCCAGCCCCCCAAAACGACAAAAAAATTATTTTTCGCATTTCTTTTAACGCCAACATTTAGCGTGCTATTGGCGTGAACTATTTTGAAAAAGCGTTAACCAAAAACCCCAGGTACCTTGCGCTTTGCCCCTTTAATGCCATTTCCCCAGCCCACCAAAACGACAAACAAATTATTTTTCGCATTTTATTTAACGCCAACATTTAGCGTGCTATTTGCGTGCTATTTGCGTGCTATTGGCGTGAACTATTTTGAAAAAGCGTAAACCAAAAACCCCAGGAACAGTGTACTTTGCCCCTTTAGTGCAATTTCCCCTGCACCCCCCACCAAATTACAAAAAACTATTTAACGAATTATATTTAACGCCAACATTTAGCGTGCTAATGGCCTGAATTGGCGTGAACTATTTCGAAACCCTACTTTCAAAACCCCAAATGCCAGGGTCGTTACCATTTTTTCGCCATCTTCCTAGTCCCCCCCAAACGACAAAAAAACTATTTATCGAATTATATTTAACGCCAACATTTAGCGTGCTAATGGCGTAAATTGGCGTGAACTATTTCGAAACCCTACTTTCAAAACCCCAAGTGCCAGGGTCGTTACCATTTTTTCGCCATTTTCCTAGTCCCCCCCAAACGACAAAAAAACTATTTATCTGATTATATTTATAGCCAACATTTAGCGTGCTAATGGCGTGAATTGGCGTGAACTATTTTGAAAAAGCGTTAACCAAAAACCCCAGGTACCTTGCGCTTTGCCCCTTTAATGCCATTTCCCCAGCCCACCAAAACGACCAAAAAATTATTTTTTGCATTTTTTTTAACGCCAACATTTAGCGTGCTATTGGCGTGAACTATTTTGAAAAAGCGTAAACCAAAAACCCCAGGAACCGTGCACTTTGCCCCTTTAGTGCCATTTGCCCAGCACCCCCCACCAAACGACAAAAAACTAATTTCGAATTATTTTTAACATTAGCATTTAGCGTGCTAATGGCGTGAATTGACGTGAACTATTTTGAAAAAGCGTAAACCAAAAACCCCAGGAACAGTGCACTTTGCCCCTTTAGTGCCTTTTCCCAGCACCCCCCACCAAACGACAAAAAACTATTTTTGAATTATTTTTAACACCAACATTTAGCGTGCTAATGGCGTGAATTGACGTGAACTATTTTGAAAAAGCGTAAACCAAAAACCCCAGGAACAGTGCACTTTGCCCCTTTAGTGCCATTTCCCCAGCACCCCCCACCAAACGACAAAAAACTATTTTTCGCATTTTTTTTAACGCCAACATTTAGCGTGCTATTGGCGTGCTATTGGCGTGAACTATTTTGAAAAAGCGTAAACCAAAAACCCCAGGAACAGTGCACTTTGCCCCTTTAGTGCCATTTCCCCAGCACCCCCCACCAAACGACAAAAAACTATTTTTCGCATTTTTTTTAACGCCAACATTTAGCGTGCTATTGGCGTGCTATTGGCGTGAACTATTTTGAAAAAGCGTAAACAAAAACCCCAGGAACAGTGCACTTTGCCCCTTTAGTGCCCCATTTAGTGCCATTTCCACACCCCCCCCCCCAAACGACAAAAAAACTATTTATCGGATTATATTTAAAGGCAACATTTAGCGTGCTATTGGCGTGAATTGGCGTGAACTATTTTGAAAAAGCGTAAACAAAAAAACCCCAGGTACCTTACGCTTTGCCCCTTTAATGCAATTTCCCCAGCCCCCAAAAACGACAAAAAAATTTTTCGCATTTTTTTGAACACCAATATTTAGCGTGCTAATGGCGTGAATTGGCGTGAACAATTTCGAAACCCTACATTCAAAACCCCAAGTGACAGGGGCGTTACCATGTTTTTGCCATTTCCCCAGCCCCCCCCAAAACGACTAAAAATATTTTTTGCATTTTTTTTAACGCCACTATTTAGCGTGCTAATAGCTTGAATTGGCGTGAATTGCGTGATCTATTTTGAAAAAGCGTAAACCAAAAACCCCAGGTACCTTGAGTTACCCTTTAATGCCATTTGCCCAGCACCCCCCACCAAACGACAAAAAACTATTTATCGAATTATATTTAACGCCAACATTTAGCGTGCTAATGGCGTGAATTGACGTGAACTATTTTGAAAAAGCGTAAACCAAAAACCCCAGGTACCTTGCGCTTTGCCCCTTTAATGCCATTTCCCCAGCCCCCCAAAACGACAAAAAAATTATTTTTCGCATTTCTTTTAACGCCAACATTTAGCATGCTATTGGCGTGAACTATTTTGAAAAAGCGTTAACCAAAAACCCCAGGTACCTTGCGCTTTGCCCCTTTAATGCCATTTCCCCAGCCCACCAAAACGACAAAAAAATTATTTTTCGCATTTTATTTAACGCCAATATTTAGCGTGCTATTGGCGTGAATTGGCGTGAACTATTTTGAAAAAGCGTAAACCAAAAACCCCAGGAACGTGCACTTTGCCCCTTTAGTGCATTTCCCCAGCACCCCCCACCAAACGACAAAAAACTATTTTTCGCATTTTTTTTAACGCCAACATTAGCGTGCTATTTGGTGCTATTTGCGTGAACTATTTTGAAAAAGCGTAAACCAAAAACCCCAGGAACCAGTGACTTTGCCCCTTTAGTGCATTTCCCCTCACCACACCAAACGACCAAAAAACTATTTAACGAATTATATTTACGCCAACATTTAGCGTGCTAATGGCGGTGAATTGGCGTGAACTATTTCGAAACCTACTTTCAAACCCCCAAATGCCAGGGTCGTTACCATTTTTTCGCCATTTCTAGTCCCCCCCAACGACAAAAAACTATTTATCGAATTATATTTAATGCCAACATTAGCGTGCTAATGGCGTAAATTGGCGTGACTATTTCGAAAACCCTATTTTCAAAAACCAAAAGTGCCAGGGTCGTTACATTTTTCGCCATTTTCCTAGTCCCCCCCAAACGACAAAAAAAATATTTATCTGATTATATTTATAGCCAACATTTAGCGTGCTAATGGCGTGAATTGGCGTGAACTATTTTGAAAAAGCGTTAACCAAAAACCCCAGGTACCTTGCGCTTTGCCCCTTTAATGCCATTTCCCCAGCCCCCCCAAAACGACTAAAAAATTATTTTTTGCATTTTTTTTAACGCCAATATTTAGCGTGCTAATAGCTTGAATTGGCGTGAATTTGCGTGATCTATTTTGAAAAAGCGTAAACCAAAAATCCCAGGAACCGTGCACTTTGCCCCTTTAGTGCCATTTCCCCAGCACCCCCCACCAAACGACAAAAAACTATTTTTCGCATTTTTTTTAACGCCAACATTTAGCGTGCTATTTGCGTGCTATTGGCGTGAACTATTTTGAAAAAGCGTAAACCAAAAATCCCAGGAACAGTGCACTTTGCCCCTTTCATGCCATTTGCCCAGAACCCCCCACCAAACGACAAAAAACTATTTATCGAATTATATTTAACGCCAACATTTAGCGTGCTAATGGCGTGAATTGGCGTGAACTATTTTGAAAAAGCGTAAACCAAAAACCCCAGGTACCTTCCGCTTTGCCCCTTTAATGCCATTTCCCCAGCCCCCCAAAACGACAAAAAAATTATTTTTCGCATTTCTTTTAACGCCAACATTTAGCGTGCTATTGGCGTGAATATTTTGAAAAAAAGGTAACCAAAAACCCCAGGTACCTTGCGCTTTGCCCCTTTAATGCCATTTCCCCCCCCAGCCACCAAAACGACAAAAAAATTATTTTTCGCATTTTATTTAACGCCAACATTTAGCGTGCTATTTGCGTGCTATTTGCGTGCTATTGGCGTGAACTATTGAAAAAGCGTAAACCAAAAACCCCAGGAACAGTGTACTTTGCCCCTTTAGTGCAATTTCCCCTGCACCCCCCACCAAACGACAAAAAACTATTTAACGAATTATATTTAACGCCAACATTTAGCGTGCTAATGGCGTGAATTGGCGTGAACTATTTCGAAACCCTACTTTCAAAACCCCAAATGCCAGGGTCGTTACCATTTTTTCGCCATCTTCCTAGTCCTCCCCAAACGACAAAAAAACTATTTATCTGATTATATTTATAGCCAACATTTAGCGTGCTAATGGCGTGAATTGGCGTGAACTATTTTGAAAAAGCGTTAACCAAAAACCCCAGGTACCTTGCGCTTTGCCCCTTTAATGCCATTTCCCCAGCCCACCAAAACGACAAAAAAATTATTTTTCGCATTTTATTTAACGCCAATATTTAGAGTGCTAATGGCATGGATTGGCGTGAATTTGCGTGATCTATTTTGAAAAAGCGTAAACAAAAAATCCCAGGAACCGTGCACTTTGCCCCTTTAGTGCCATTTCCCCAGCACCCCCCACCAAACGACAAAAAACTATTTTTCGCATTTTTGTTAACGCCAACATTTAGCGTGCTATTTGCGTGCTATTGGCGTGAACTATTTTGAAAAAGCGTAAACCAAAAACCCCAGGAACAGTGCACTTTGCCCCTTTAATGCCATTTGTCCCAGCACCCCCACCAAACGACAAAAAAAAAATTTATCGAATTATATTTAACGCCAACATTTAGCGTGCTAATGGCGTGAATTGGCGTGAACTATTTTGAAAAAGCGTAAACCAAAAACCCCAGGTACCTTCCGCTTTGCCCCTTTAATGCCATTTCCCCAGCCCCCCAAAACGACAAAAAAATTATTTTTCGCATTTCTTTTAACGCCAACATTTAGCGTGCTATTGGCGTGAACTATTTTGAAAAAGCGTAAACCAAAAACCCCAGGTACCTTGCGCTTTGCCCCTTTAATGCCATTTCCCCAGCCCACCAAAACGACAAAAAAATTATTTTTCGCATTTTATTTAACGCCAACATTTAGCGTGCTATTTGCGTGCTATTTGCGTGCTATTGGCGTGAACTATTTTGAAAAAGCGTAAACCAAAAACCCCAGGAACAGTGTACTTTGCCCCTTTAGTGCAATTTCCCCTGCACCCCCCACCAAACGACAAAAAAACTATTTAACGAATTATATTAACGCCAACATTTAGCGTGCTAATGGCGTGAATTGCGTGAACTATTTCGAAACCCTACTTCAAAACCCCAAATGCCAGGGTCGTTACCATTTTTTCGCCCATATTCCTAGTCCCCCCCAAACGACAAAAAAACTATTATCTGATTATATTTATAGCCAACATTTAGCGTGCTAATGGCGTGAATTGGCGTGAACTATTTTGAAAAAGCGTTAACCAAAAACCCCAGGTACCTTGCGCTTTGCCCCTTTAATGCCATTTCCCCAGCCCACCAAAACGACAAAAAAATTATTTTTCGCATTTTATTTAACGCCAATATTTAGAGTGCTATGGCATGGATTGGCGTGAATTTGCGTGATCTATTTTGAAAAAGCGTAAACCAAAAATCCCAGGAACCGTGCACTTTGCCCCTTTAGTGCCATTTCCCCAGCACCCCTCACCAAACGACAAAAAAACTATTTTCGCATTTTTTTAACGCCAACATTTAGCGTGCTATTGCGTGCTATTGGCGTGAACTATTTGAAAAAGCGTTAACCAAAAACCCCAGGAACAGTGCACTTTGCCCCTTAAGTGCCATTTCCCCAGCACCCCCCACAAACGACAAAAAAACTATTTATCGAATTATATTAACGCCAACATTTAGCGTGTTATGGCGTGAATTGGCGTGAACTATTTCGAAACCCTATTTTCAAAACCCCAAATGCCAGGGTCGTTACCATTTTTTCGCCATCTTCCTATTCCCCCCAAACGACAAAAAAACTATTTATCGAATTATATTTAACGCCAACATTTAGCGTGCTAATGGCGTGAATGGGCGTGAACTATTTTGAAAAAGCGTAAACAAAAAAAACCCCAGGTACCTGACGCTTTGCCCCTTTAATGCCATTTCCCCAGCCCCCCAAAACGACAAAAAAATTATTTTTCGCATTTTTTTTAACGCCAACATTTAGGGTGCTATTGGCGTGAACTATTTTGAAAAAGCGTAAACCAAAAACCCCAGGAACCGTGCACTTTGCCCCTTTAGTGCCATTTCCCCAGCACCCCCCACCAAACGACAAAAAAACTATTTTCGCATTTTTTTTAACGCCAACATTTAGCGTGCTATTGGCGTGCTATTGGCGTGAACTATTTTGAAAAAGCGTAAACCAAAAACCCCAGGAACAGCACTTTGCCCCTTTAGTGCCATTTCCCCAGCACCCCCCACCAACGACAAAAAAACTATTTTCGCATTTTTTTTAACGCCAACATTAGCGTGCTATTGGCGTGAATTGGCGTGAACTATTTTGAAAAAGCGTAACCAAAACCCCCCCAGGAACGTTGCACTTTGCCCCTTTAGTGCCATTTCCACAGCACCCCCCACCAACGACAAAAAACCTAATTTAATCGAATTATATTTAACGCCAACCTTTAGCGTGCTAATGGCGTGAATTGTCATGAACTATTTCGAAACCCTACATTCAAAACCCCAAGTGCCAGGGTCGTTACCATTTTTTCGACATTTTCCTAGTCCCCCCCCAAACGACAAAAAAACTATTTATCGGATTATATTTAAAGGCAACATTTAGCGTGCTATTGGCGTGAATTGGCGTGAACTATTTTGAAAAAGCGTAAACAAAAAAACCCCAGGTACCTTACGCTTTGTCCCTTTAATGCCATTTCCCCAGCCCCCCAAAACGACAAAAAAATTAATTTTCGCATTTTTTTGAACACCATTATTTAGCGTGCTAATGGCGTGAATTGGCGTGAACAATTTCGAAACCCTACATTCAAAACCCCAAGTGACAGGGGCGTTACCATGTTTTTGCCATTTCCCCAGCCCCCCCAAAACGACTAAAAAATTATTTTTTGCATTTTTTTTAACGCCAATATTTAGCGTGCTAATAGCTTGAATTGGCGTGAATTTGCGTGATCTATTTTGAAAAAGCGTAAACCAAAAACCCCAGGTACCTTGAGCTTTACCCCTTTAATGCCATTTGCCCAGCACCCCCCACCAAACGACAAAAAACTATTTATCGAATTATATTTAACGCCAACATTTAGCGTGCTAATGGCGTGAATTGACGTGAACTATTTTGAAAAAGCGTAAACCAAAAACCCCAGGTACCTTGCGCTTTGCCCCTTTAATGCCATTTCCCCAGCCCCCCAAAACGACAAAAAAATTATTTTTCGCATTTCTTTTAACGCCAACATTTAGCGTGCTATTGGCGTGAACTATTTTGAAAAAGCGTTAACCAAAAACCCCAGGTACCTTGCGCTTTGCCCCTTTAATGCCATTTCCCCAGCCCACCAAAACGACAAAAAAATTATTTTTCGCATTTTATTTAACACCAACATTTAGCGTGCTATTTGCGTGCTATTTGCGTGCTATTGGCGTGAACTATTTTGAAAAAGCGTAAACCAAAAACCCCAGGAACAGTGTACTTTGCCCCTTTAGTGCAATTTCCCCTGCACCCCCCACCAAACGACAAAAAACTATTTAACGAATTATATTTAACGCCAACATTTAGCGTGCTAATGGCGTGAATTGGCGTGAACCATTTTGAAAAAGCGTTAACCAAAAACCCCAGGTACCTTGCGCTTTGCCCCTTTAATGCTATTTCCCCAGCCCACCAAAACGACCAAAAAATTATTTTTTGCATTTTTTTTAACGCCAACATTTAGCGTGCTATTGGCGTGAACTATTTTGAAAAAGCGTAAACCAAAAACCCCAGGAACCGTGCACTTTGCCCCTTTAGTGCCATTTGCCCAGCACCCCCCACCAAACGACAAAAAACTAATTTTCGAATTATTTTTAACATTAACATTTAGCGTGCTAATGGCGTGAATTGACGTGAACTATTTTGAAAAAGCGTAAACCAAAAACCCCAGGAACAGTGCACTTTGCCCCTTTAGTGCCATTTCCCCAGCACCCCCCACCAAACGACAAAAAACTATTTTTGAATTATTTTAACACCAACATTTAGCGTGCTAATGGCGTGAATTGGCGTGAACTATTTTGAAAAAGCGTAAACCAAAAACCCCAGGAACAGTGCACTTTGCCCCTTTAGTGCCATTTCCCCAGCACCCCCCACCAAACGACAAAAAACTATTTTTCGCATTTTTTTAACGCCAACATTTAGCGTGCTATTGGCGTGCTATTGGCGTGAACTATTTTGAAAAAGCGTAAACCAAAAACCCCAGGAACAGTGCACTTTGCCCCTTTAGTGCCATTTCCCCAGCACCCCCCACCAAACGACAAAAAACTATTTAACGAATTATATTTAACGCCAACATTTAGCGTACTTATGGCGTGAATTGTCATGAACTATTTCGAAACCCTACATTCAAAACCCCAAGTGCCAGGGTCGTTACCATTTTTTCGCCATTTTCCTAGTCCCTCCCCAAACGACAAAAAAACTATTTATCGGATTATATTTAAAGGCAACATTTAGCGTGCTATTGGCGTGAATTGGCGTGAACTATTTTGAAAAAGCGTAAACACAAAAACCCCAGGTACCTTACGCTTTGCCCCTTTAATGCCATTTCCCCTGCCCCCCAAAACGACAAAAAAATTATTTTTCGCATTTTTTTGAACACCAATATTTAGCGTGCTAATGGCGTGAATTGGCGTGAACAATTTCGAAACCCTACATTCAAAACCCCAAGTGACAGGGGCGTTACCATGTTTTTGCCATTTCCCCAGCCCCCCCAAAACGACTAAAAAATTATTTTTTGCATTTTTTTTAACGCCAATATTTAGCGTGCTAATAGCTTGAATTGGCGTGAATTTGCGTGATCTATTTTGAAAAAGCGTAAACCAAAAACCCCAGGTACCTTGAGCTTTACCCCTTTAATGCCATTTGCCCAGCACCCCCCACCAAACGACAAAAAACTATTTATCGAATTATATTTAACGCCAACATTTAGCGTGCTAATGGCGTGAATTGGCGTGAACTATTTTGAAAAAGAGTAATCCAAAAACCCCAGGTACCTTGCGCTTTGCCCCTTTAATGCCATTTCCCCAGCGCCCCAAAACGACAAAAAAATTATTTTTCGCATTTCTTTTAACGCCAACATTTAGCGTGCTATTGGCGTGAACTATTTTGAAAAAGCGTAAACCAAAAACCCCAGGAACAGTGCACTTTGCCCCTTTAGTGCCATTTCCCCAGCACCCCCCACCAAACGACAAAAAACTATTTATCGAATTATATTTAACGCCAACATTTAGCGTGCTATTGGCGTGAATTGGCGTGAACTATTTTGAAAAAGCGTAAACAAAAAAACCCCAGGTACCTTACGCTTTGCCCCTTTAATGCCATTTCCCCAGCCCCCCAAAACGACAAAAAAATTATTTTTCGCATTTTTTTTAACGCCAACATTTAGCGTGCTATTGGCGTGCTATTGGCGTGAACTATTTTGAAAAAGCGTAAACCAAAAACCCCAGGAACCGTGCACTTTGCCCCTTTAGTGCCATTTCCCCAGCACCCCCCACCAAACGACAAAAAACTACTTTTCACATTTTTTTTAACGTCAATATTTAGCGTGCTAATGGCGTGAATTGGCGTGAACTATTTCGAAACCCTACATTCAAAACCCCAAGTGACAGGGGCGTTACCATGTTTTTGTCATTTCCCCAGCCCCCCCAAATCGGCTAAAAAATTATTTTTCGCATTTTTTTTAACGCCAACATTTAGCGTGCTATTGGCGTGAATTGGCGTGAACTATTTTGAAAAAGCGTAAACAAAAAAACCCCAGGT
>SSSL01000308.1:0-28147 GCA_008086715.1 Sitobion miscanthi
TGTTGAAATATCATTTAAAAACAATTTACCCCCAGACTAAAAATCGTAATATTAGTCGATTTTGGAGATTTTCATTTTTTCTTTGGAAAAAACGAATAAGAAATAAGTTCAACAATCCATTCTCCATGTTTTTTAATATTACCTATAAGGTAAAAGTGTAAAATGTTGAAATATCGTTTAAAAACAATTTACCCCCAGACTAAAAATCGTTAATATTAGCCGATTTTGGAGGTTTTCATTTTTTCCTTTGGAAAAAACGAATAAGAAATAAGTTCAACAATTCATTCTCCATGTTTTTTAATATTATCTATAAGGTAAAAGTGTAAAATGTTGAAATATCATTTAAAAACAATTTACCCCCAGACTAAACATTGTTAATATTAGCCGATTTTTGTGGTTCTCATTTATTCTTTTGGAAAAAACGACAGAAAATTTAGTTCATTACTCAATCCACATTGTATAAAAGTGTTAATTAAAAGGTAAATGTGTAAAATTTGGAAATTTTGTTTTTATGCAATTTACCCCCAGCCTTATTATCTTTAATATTAGCCAAAATTTGTGGTTCTCATTGTTTCATTTAGAAAAAACGAATAAGAAATAAGTTCAACAATCCAGTCTCCATGTTTTTTTTAGTTTTATCTATAAGGTAATAGTGTAAAATATTGAAATTTCGTTTAAAAACAATTTACCCCCAGACTAAAAATCGTTAATATTAGTCAATTTTGGAGTTTTCATTTTTTCCTTTGGAAAAATTGAATAAGAAATAAGTTCAACAATCCATTCTCCATGTTTTTTAATATTACCTATAAGGTAATAGTGTAAAATATTGAAATTTCGTTTAAAAACAATTTACCCCCAGACTAAAAATCGTTAGTATTAGCCGATTTTTGGAGGTTTTCATTTTTTCTTTGGAAAAAACGAATAAGAAATAAGTTCAACAATTCATTCTCCATGTTTTTTAATATTATCTATAAGGTAAAAGTGTAAAATGTTGAAATATCATTTAAAAACAATTTACCCCCAGACTAAAAATCGTTAATATTAGCCGATTTTTGGAGGTTTTCATTTTTTCCTTTGGAAAAATTGAATAAGAAATAAGTTCAATAATCCATTCTCCATGTTTTTTAATATTATATATAAGGTTATAGTGTAAAATGTTGAAATTTCGTTTAAAAACAATTTACCCCCAGACTAAAAATCGTTAGTATTAGCCGATTTTTGGAGGTTTTCATTTTTTCTTTTGGAAAAAACGAATAAGAAATAAGTTAAAAAACATTCTCCATGTTTTTAATATTATCTATAAGGTAAAAGTGTAAAATGTTGAAATATCGTAAAAACAATTTACCCCCAGACTAAAAATCGTTAATATTAGCCGATTTTTGGAGGTTTTCATTTTTTCTTTTGGAAAAAACGAATAAGAAATAAGTTCAACAATTCATTCTCCATGTTTTTTAATATTATCTATAAGGTAAAAGTGTAAAATGTTGAAATATCGTTAATAAAACAATTTACCCCCAGACTAAACATTGTTAATATTAGCCGATTTTTGTGGTTTCATTTTTTTTGGAAAAAACGACATAAGAAAATTAGTTCATTACTCAATCCACATTGTATAAAATATTAATAAAAGGTGTAATGTGTAAAATTTGGAAATTTTGTTTTAAATGCAATTTACCCCCAGCCTTATTATCTTTAATATTAGCCAAAATTTGTGGTTTCATTGTTTCATTTAGAAAAAACGAATAGGAAATAAGTTCAACAATCCAGTCTCCATGTTTTTTAGTTTTATCTATAGGTAATAGTGTAAAATATTGAAATTTCGTTAAATAAAACAATTTACCCCCAGACTAAAAATCGTTAATATTAGCCGATTTTTGGAGATTTTCATTTTTTCCTTTGGAAAAATTGAATAAGAAATAAGTTCAACAATCCATTCTCCATGTTTTTTAATATTATATATAAGGTTATAGTGTAAAATATTGAAATTTCGTTTAAAAACAATTACCCCCAGACTAAAAATCGTTAGTATTAGCCGATTTTTGGAGGTTTCATTTTTCTTTTGAAAAACGAATAAGAAAGAAATAAGTTCAACAATCCATTCTCCATTTTTTTTAATATTATCTATAAGGTAATAGTGTAAAATATTGAAATTTCGTTTAAAACAATTTACCCCCAGACTAAAAATCGTTAGTATTAGCCGATTTTGAGGTTTTCATTTTTTCTTTGGAAAAAACGAATAAGAAATAAGTTCAACAATCATTCTCCATGTTTTTTATATTATCTATAAGGTAAAAGTGTAAAATTTTGAAATATCATTTAAAAACAATTTACCCCCAGACTAAAAATCGTTAATATTAGCCGATTTTGAGGTTTTCATTTATTCTTTTGGAAAAATTGAATAAGAAATAAGTTCAACAATCCATTTCCATGTTTTTAATATATCTATAAGGTAAAAGTGTAAAATGTTGAAATATCATTTAAAAACAATTTACCCCCAGACAAAAAATTGTTAGTATTAGCCGATTTTTGGAGTTTTCATTTTTCCTTTGGAAATATTGAATAAGAAATAAGTTCAATAATCCATTCTCCATGTTTTTTAATATTATATATAAGGTTATAGTGTAAAATATTGAAATTTCGATTGAAAACAATTTACCCCCAGACTAAAAATCGTTAGTATTAGCCGATTTTTGGAGGTTTTCATTTTTTCCTTTGGAAAAAACGAATAAGAAATAAGTTCAACAATTCATTCTCCATGTTTTTTAATATTATCTATAAGGTAATAGTGTAAAATGTTGAAATATCATTTAAAAACAATTTACCCCCAGACAAAAAATTGTTAGTATTAGCCGATTTTTGGAGGTTTTCATTTTTTCTTTTGGAAAAAACGAATAAGAAATAAGTTCAACAATCCTTCTCCATGTTTTTTAATATTACCTATAAGGTAAAAGTGTAAAATGTTGAAATATCGTTAAAGAAAACAATTTACCCCCAGACTAAAAATAGTTAATATTAGCCGATTTTTGGAGGTTTTCATTTTTTCTTTTGGAAAAAACGAATAAGAAATAAGTTAAACAATCCATTCTCCATGTTTTTTAATATTACCTATAAGGTAATAGTGTAAAATGTTGAAATATCGTTAAAGAAAACAATTTACCCCCAGACTAAAAATAGTTAATATTAGCCGATTTTTGGGTTCTCATTTTTTCTTTTGAAAAAAACGAATAAGAAAAAGTTCAACAATTATTCTCCATTTTTTTTAATATATCTATAAGGTAAAAGTGTTAAAATGTTGAAATATCATTTAAAAACAATTTACCCCAGACTAAAAATCGTTAATATTAGTCGATTTTTGGAGATTTTCATTTTTTCCTTTGGAAAAATTGAATAAGAAATAAGTTCAATAATCCATTCTCCATATTTTTTAATATTACCTATAAGGTAAAAGTGTAAAATGTTGAAATATCGTTAAAGAAAACAATTTACCCCCAGACTAAAAATCGTTAATATTAGCCAAAATTTGTGGTTCTTATTGTTTCATTTGGAAAAAACGAAGAAGAAAAAAGTTCAACAATTCATTGTCCATATTTTTTAATATTATCTATGAGGTTAAAGTTTAAAATATTGAAATATCGTTAAAAAAACAATTTACCCCCAGACTAAACATTGTTAATATTAGCCGATTTTTGTGGTTCTCATTTATTCTTTTGGAAAAAACGACAGAAAATTTAGTTCATACTCAATCCACATTGTATAAAAGTGTTAATTAAAAGGTAAATGTGTAAAATTTGGAAATTTTGGGTTTTATGCAATTTACCCCCAGCCTTATTATCTTTAATATTAGCCAAAATTTGTGGTTCTCATTGTTTCATTTAGAAAAAACGAATAAGAAATAAGTTCAACAATCCAGTCTCCATGTTTTTTTTAGTTTTATCTATAAGGTAATAGTGTAAAATATTGAAATTTCGTTTAAAAACAATTTACCCCCAGACTAAAAATCGTTAATATTAGTCAATTTTTGGAGATTTTCATTTTTTCCTTTGGAAAAATTGAATAAGAAATAAGTTCAACAATCCATTCTCCATGTTTTTTAATATTACCTATAAGGTAATAGTGTAAAATATTGAAATTTCGTTTAAAAACAATTTACCCCCAGACTAAAATCGTTAAGTATTAGCCGATTTTGGAGGTTTTCATTTTTCTTTTGGAAAAAACGAATAAGAAATAAGTTCAACAATCCATTCTCCATGTTTTTTAATATTATCTATAAGGTAAAAGTGTAAAATGTTGAAATATCCTTTAAAAACAATTTACCCCCAGACTAAAAATCGTTAATATTAGTCGATTTATGGTGGTTTTCATTTTTTCTTTGGAAAAATTGAATAAGAAATAAGTTCAACAATCCATTCTCCATGTTTTTTAATATTATCTATAAGGTAATAGTGTAAAATATTGAAATTTCGTTTAAAAACAATTTACCCCCAGACTAAAAATCGTTAGTATTAGCCGATTTTGGAGGTTTTCATTTTTTCTTTGGAAAAAACGAATAAGAAATAAGTTCAACAATCCATTCTCCATGTTTTTTAATATTACCTATAAGGTAATAGTGTAAAATATTGAAATTTCGTTTAAAAACAATTTACCCCCAGACTAAAAATCGTTAGTATTAGCCGATTTTTGGAGGTTTTCATTTTTTCTTTTGGAAAAAACGAATAAGAAATAAGTTCAACAATTCATTCTCCATGTTTTTTAATATTATCTATAAGGTAAAGTGTAAAATGTTGAAATATCATTTAAAAACAATTTACCCCCAGACTAAAAATCGTTAATATTAGTCGATTTATGTGGTTTTCATTTATTCCTTTGGAAAAATTGAATAAGAAATAAGTTCAACAATCCATTCTCCATGTTTTTTAATATTATCTATAAGGTAATAGTGTAAAATGTTGAAATATCATTTAAAAACAATTTACCCCCAGACAAAAAATTGTTAGTATTAGCCGATTTTTGGAGATTTTCATTTTTTCCTTTGGAAATATTGAATAAGAAATAAGTTCAATAATCCATTCTCCATGTTTTTTAATATTATATATAAGGTTATAGTGTAAAATATTGAAATTTCGATTAAAAACAATTTACCCCCAGACTAAAAATCGTTAGTATTAGCCGATTTTTGGAGGTTTTCATTTTTTCTTTTGGAAAAAACGAATAAGAAATAAGTTCAACAATTCATTCTCCATGTTTTTTAATATTATCTATAAGGTAAAAGTGTAAAATGTTGAAATATCGTTTAAAACAATTTACCCCCAGACTAAAAATCGTTAATATTAGCCGATTTTTGTGGTTTTCATTTATTCCTTTGGAAAAATGGAATAAGAAATAAGTTCAACAATCCATTCTCCATGTTTTTTAATATTATCTATAAGGTAATAGTGTAAAATGTTGAAATTTCGTTTAAAAACAATTTACCCCCAGACAAAAAATTGTTAGTATTAGCCGATTTTTGGAGGTTTTCATTTTTTCTTTTGGAAAATACGAATAAGAAATAAGTTCAACAATCCTTCTCCGTTTTTTTTAATATTACCTATAAGGTAAAAGTGTAAAATGTTGAAATATCGTTTAAAAACAATTTACCCCCAGACTAAAAATAGTTAATATTAGCCGATTTTTGGAGGTTTTCATTTTTTCTTTTGGAAAAAACGAATAAGAAATAAGTTAAACAATCCATTCTCCATGTTTTTTAATATTACCTATAAGGTAATAGTGTAAAATGTTGAAATATCGTTAAAAAAACAATTTACCCCCAGACTAAACATTGTTAATATTAGCCGATTTTTGTGGTTCTCATTTTTTCTTTTGGAAAAAACGAATAAGAAATAAGTTCAACAATTTATTCTCCATGTTTTTTAATATTATCTATAAGGTAAAAGTGTAAAATGTTGAAATATCATTTAAAAACAATTTACCCCCAGACTAAAAATCGTTAATATTAGTCGATTTTTGGAGATTTTCATTTTTTCCTTTGGAAAAATTGAATAAGAAATAAGTTCAATAATCCATTCTCCATATTTTTTAATATTACCTATAAGGTAAAAGTGTAAAATGTTGAAATATCGTTAAAGAAAACAATTTACCCCCAGACTAAAAATCGTTAATATTAGCCAAAATTTGTGGTTCTTATTGTTTCATTTGGAAAAAACGAAGAAGAAAAAAGTTCAACAATTCATTGTCCATATTTTTTAATATTATCTATGAGGTTAAAGTTTAAAATGTTGAAATATCGTTAAAAAAACAATTTACCCCCAGACTAAACATTGTTAATATTAGCCGATTTTTGTGGTTCTCATTTATTCTTTTGGAAAAAACGACAGAAAATTTAGTTCATTACTCAATCCACATTGTATAAAAGTGTTAATTAAAATGGTAAAATTTGGAAATTGGAAATTTTGTTTTTATGCAATTTACCCCCAGCCTTATTATCTTTAATATTAGCCAAAATTTGTGGTTCTCATTGTTTCATTTAGAAAAAACGAATAAGAAATAAGTTCAACAATCCAGTCTCCATGTTTTCTTTAGTTTTATCTATTAGGTAATAGTGTAAAATATTGAAATTTCGTTTAAAAACAATTTACCCCCAGACTAAAAATCGTTAATATTAGTCAATTTTGGAGGTTTTCATTTTTTCCTTTGGAAAAAACGAATAAGAAATAAGTTAAACAATCCATTCTCCATGTTTTTTAATATTACCTATAAGGTAATAGTGTAAAATGTTGAAATATCGTTAAAAAAACAATTTACCCCCAGACTAAACATTGTTAATATTAGCCGATTTTTGGAGGTTTTCATTTTTTCTTTTGGAAAAAACGAATAAGAAATAAGTTAAACAATCCATTCTCCATGTTTTTTAATATTACCTATAAGGTAATAGTGTAAAATGTTGATATATCGTTAAAAAAACAATTTACCCACAGACTAAACATTGTTAATATTAGCCGATTTTTGTGGTTCTCATTTATTCTTTTGGAAAAAACGACAGAAAATTTAGTTCATTACTCAATCCACATTGTATAAAAGTGTTAATTAAAAGGTAAATGTGTAAAATTTGGAAATTTTGTTTTTATGCAATTTACCCCCAGCCTTATTATCTTTAATATTAGCCAAAATTTGTGGTTCTCATTGTTTCATTTAGAAAAAACGAATAAGAAATAAGTTCAACAATCCAGTCTCCATGTTTTTTTTAGTTTTATCTATAAGGTAATAGTGTAAAATATTGAAATTTCGTTTAAAAACAATTTACCCCCAGACTAAAAATCGTTAATATTAGTCAATTTTTGGAGATTTTCATTTTTTCCTTTGGAAAAATTGAATAAGAAATAAGTTCAATAATCCATTCTCCATGTTTTTTAATATTAATATAAGGTTATAGTGTAAAATATTGAAATTTCGTTTAAAAACAGTTTACCCCCAGACTAAAGATCGTTAGTATTAGCCGATTTTTGGAGGTTTTCATTTTTTCTTTTGGAAAAAACGAATAAGAAATAAGTTAAACAATCCATTCTCCATGTTTTTTAATATTACCTATAAGGTAATAGTGTAAAATATTGAAATTTCGTTAAAGAAAACAATTTACCCCCAGACTAAAAATCGTTAATATTAGCCGATTTTTGGAGATTTTCATTTTTTCCTTTGGAAAAATTGAATAAGAAATAAGTTCAAGAATCCATTCTCCATGTTTTTTAATTATATATAAGGTTATAGTGTAAAATATTGAAATTTCGTTTAAAAACAATTTACCCCCAGTCTAAAAATCGTTAGTATTAGCCGATTTTTGGAGGTTTTCATTTTTTCTTTTGGAAAAACGAATAAGAAATAAGTTCAACAATTCATTCTCCATGTTTTTTTTTAATATTATCTATAAGGTAAAAGTGTAAAATTTGAAATATCATTTAAAAACAATTTACCCCCAGACTAAAAATCGTTAATATTAGTCGATTTTTGGAGGTTTTCATTTTTTCCTTTGGAAAAATTGAATAAGAAATAAGTTCAATAATCCATTCTCCATGTTTTTTAATATTATATATAAGGTTATAGTGTAAAATATTGAAATTTCATTTAAAAACAGTTTACCCCCAGACTAAAAATTGTTAGTATTAGCCGATTTTTGGAGGTTTTCATTTTTTCTTTTGGAAAATACGAATAAGAAATAAGTTCAACAATCCTTCTCCGTTTTTTTTAATATTACCTATAAGGTAAAAGTGTAGATGAATAACATTTATATACCTTAGAGGAGTCAAAATCAAATGTTTTTGGGTGAAAATTTTTATTAGACTTCCATTTGAAATTTGGAGTATGCAACGTTGTTTTTTTTGCACGTTGAACACCTGGACTAACTGTTTCTAGAGATTGATAAGAAGAAGACACATTTAGTTGTGTATCAATTGGCTTTGGTGAAGATGATGACACCAAATCATTCATATCAAAATCTATGATATAATAACATAGTAATATAGTATTTATATTTATTTTTCAATATATTATGTTATATATTTGTAAATATAGTAAAATGACTTGCATACACATCATATAAAAATAATAGGAAGTACACACCATTATCATCATATTCAAGGTCTATTTCGTCCATAAACTCGTCTTCAGATTCAGAATTTGCAAGGATCTCATCCAACTGATCTGCTATGTCAGCGTCCGATAACATTTTCAATTATTATAATAATAATAACTGTACAATGAGTGTATAAAAAATCGAACAATGACTGTAGTAAAAACAAAAATACAAACGTGAAAAGAATGTAAAAGCAAAATGTAGTGAAATCAACAATAAATTATACCACGTTATCACAGATTAATTCAAACAGAAAAACAATAATAATTTTTACCATTTTGGTTACCAATGATAAGGCAAGATTTCTGTTTTGACTATAAAATCTATGATATTTACCCGATTTAGTTTTTTTTAACCTCTTTGGAATCGTATTTTATTTCTCTACATGATAGTATAAACGATATCAAAAATCGTATCATTCTTCGGTTGATAACAGCAAAAACGCATATATGCGTCGCTAGCACTCAAAGGGTTAAATAACAAAGACTGAATTACACGTCTTGCATATTTAGTTGATATATTTGAGCATCTTAATAAACTCAATTTACAAATGCAAGGAAAATGTACAAATATAATCAAATACGTAGATTATTTAAGCGCTTTCAAAAACAAAATACAAAATTGGAAAAGAAAAATCAAACTAAGCAGGTGTTCAATGTTTGAAGAACTTTCTTCACTTTTTACCACCGATAATGACGATGAAACAGTGCCTGAATCAATTAGGATTGAAATTGTTCAACATTTAACTGCCCTAGAGGACGAATTTGAACGATACTTTCCAGAAATCAACGGAGATGAGTTGGACTTAGTGAGAAACCCATTCAGACTGCAAGTTGAAAAAATTCCTGATGAATATCAAGATGAATTTTTGGAGCTTAAGACGGATTCAAGTGCAAAAGACATATTTGATGAAAAATCTTTAACGGAATTTTGGCCATTAATGATCAACTCTTATCCAAAAGTGACAGAAAAAGCTCTCCGTGCATTAATCCCATTTGTATCTACGTATCTTTGTGAATCTGGGTTTTCTACACTTTTGCAAATAAAAAGCAAACAAAGAAATCGATTGGATGTGGAAAATGATATGCTTTGTGCGTTGTCAAAAATATCTCCAAGGATTATGGACTTGGTGAGGAAAAAACAATCCCAAATTTCTCATTAAATTTTTTCTAGCTTTCTCCAAAATTGTATTTAAAAATATAAAAATAATATTATTAAGACATTAAGATTAAGTTGATTTATATTTTATTTTTAGAATTATGAAAATATATATATCATTATTAGTTATAAAAATAATTATTTCGTATCATTAAAACAAAAAAGGTCTTTTTATTCTAATTTAGGGGGGCATAGGATTTTTGAAAATGTACAAGGGGTGCATAGAATAAAATGGTTGGGAACCACTGCGCTAGAAAACCCTAAGACTGAGTCGGAAGTTGGAGCCGTCGGATTTAATTATTATGGAATATAATATGGTATAATTTTTTTAAATCATTAAATTATCGTTTACACTATTAGTGTGTCTATATTACTGTTCGTGTTTCAGATTTTGTGGTCGTTCATTTGTTCATTGGCGTCGTTGTCGTTGTCTTCAGTTTCCATATTGGTTTATGTGTACACACCATAATAATATACATTTATTTAATAAACTATTCTTGTATATTATTTTACTTCTTTTGTTTGTTCATGGTAGCTAAACCTTTATCCTTTATCCTCAGGTATATGCTGTACGGCAGAGAAATTGTCTGTCGACGTGTACTACACAATAATTGTAACGATAATGTATTTATTTATTTGTTCAATTATATAGGTGATTTTTTTGAACAGTTACACTGCAAGGTGTTAATGTAACGGTACTGTTTGTTTTTACTTAATTAACACATATATTTTAGTACAATGTACACATAGGCGTACATCGGGGGGTGGGGGGGGGGGGGGTTTAGCCCCCCTAAATATTTCAATAGCCCCCCCAAAATCGAAATGTTATTATTATGGTTTTAATAATAATCTGTTATTTTTTTTGAAAATTGTAAAATAGTATTTAACCAACAAACAATGCCTCTAAGAAACTACCATTAAAAATCATAGAAAATGGCCATCGGTAGGGTGGGCGTCAGCTCGCGGGGTCTCGACCTATATGACTATAGAAACAGCTCTCACGGTCTTGTAGATAAGAGTCTTATCATAAGACCATGCGTTTTGCCGTTTTCAACGTTTTTGTGATTTAAACCTATATAAATCTATATAAACCTACAAAGACAATAAAACGGTTTAAGATGGCAAATTTTTTTAGTATTTTTAATGTGAATGAGGCAATAGGTAAATTTTTGAATTTCAAATTACTAATTATTTCTATTTAACTAATTTTGTTAACTTGATTTTTTCTTAGGAATACTTTCAAGTATTAAAAAAGGAACGTTTGCTGTTCAATTATTCATATTACAAAAAGTTTTGTTTATAGTTAACATTTTAACAATTAAATTTCAAGAGAAGACTGCAACTCTAGGAAAAGCAAGCAATCTCATCGAAGGTATCATTGCTTCTTTTGAAAATTTAAGAACAACTGAAGGCTTTTCTGAACTTTGGAGTGAGATATCATTGTTTTTGAATGAGCATAATATTGATTGAAATTCCATCTCTAGGTAAATATTAAATATTTGTACAGATAATAAAATAAATTAATGTTTCAATATTATAATGCTAATTGTCATATAGGATCAAAAAGAAAAATAATGGGGTCAAAAACTTTAAATAATTATATTGTCAACACATCTACTAGTGACCAATATATATCTTATGAAAATACAATACAGTCTACTGCAGAAGATTATTTCAGGACTAATTTTTTTATAATATCTTGGATGTAGTTATTACAAATTTTAAAAACGATTTTCACCAGAAAGTCTAAAGATGGCTTCATCCATAGATCATTTTTTCAACCTGAATTTTAATGATGGTCTTCATTTCATTAACCTTATCATGTAAATACCTAATTTATATTACAATATTTATTCTTAAATGACAATATAATTATTAATATATTATTTTATATTTTTTATTTAGTCTTTAATGGATGTGTCCAAAGAATGTCTGAATTCAGAAATGACAGTGCTAAAAAATGTTGTAGTTCAAAATATCAGTTCTGATTTGAATATTAATATAACAGATGTTATAAGAGTTTTGTCAGAAAATCAAACAACATTCCCTAATTTTAAAAAACTATTTACAATAGCATTAACAATACCAATCAGTTCAGCTACTTGCGAAAGAAGTTTCAGTGCAATGCGAAAAATAAAAACTTGGCTAAGAATATCGATGCTTCAGGATAGGTTCACTGATCTTTCTTTACTATACATTGAAAAATTTGACCAAAAATATTAATAGCAATGATATTTTAAATATCTTTGCTGATAAAAATAGATATTTAGTATTAAAATAAAATAAAATATAATTATTGTTTAATATACGTTATTTAGTTTTTTTTTTTATTACAACTTAAAATAAATATTTGGTTTAGTAATTTGTTATACTTGTTTATAGGGGTGCGGGGGCGAAGCCCCTGCGGGTCACTTTACAGTGAATTATTATATAGCCCCCCTAAAAATTAAACCAAATGTCTGCCTATGTGTTAGTATAAAACCCACAGAACAAGTATTTCTTAATATCACTTTTTCTATGTTTTTAACTGTCTAAGGCTTGTTGTTAAAAGTATTTCCATTTTTTAAAAATACAATTTGTTTTCCGATCCTTTATTGTTGAGATCGAGGTGCTCATATTCTGCCTGTGGATTAAAGTAGATTTTTTAGACCAACTATTTTTAAATGTTGTTGACTTCCCTTTTTTTGCTATTGTTCTTCTGCATTTGTTTCTATATTACATTCTACACAGGTCATACAAATCCGTGTATCACCATAACCCTCTTCACTATCAATATTTTTCACCGAACAGCCAAATAAATAAACTGGCTTAGAACACATTGATGGGCTCCTGTAGGAAAATTACCATTAATACACGGTAAACATGGATGTAGGATGCCTGATACTCCTTCATTGACTTGTTGACTTTCATTTAAATTTGCATTTAAATTTTACTAACTGTATTATTACAAATGTCTGTATTTGAATTGCTGTCGAGTTTATTGTATCTATAAGAATTTATCAATGTTTTCGTACTCAGCATTTTCTTTCTGATTTTTACTGTCAAAATCACTTGATTGATTTGATATAATTGTGTTTGTGCCATATATTTTTTTAACTGGAATATTATTTTGAATCAGTAAGTGATCGTCTTTATAATAAGAAATAATCTTGTTTAAAAATGAATCAATTCTTAATGGTAAATTATCATTTTTAAAACTATGTTTGTAAGTTGATTGAAATTACTTTCTATTCTGGCATTGGAAGCTAAAGCTTCTCCAAAACCAAAGGTTTTTCTCATGATACCTGACCAACAGGGATATAACTTCATGACCTTAATTATGAGAGGAACGATTTCTGGAGTATATTGTGCATTGTCAATCTCACCTTCATTTGTTTGAACTTCTATTTTACATTGGACAGCTTTTAACGATGCCCAAATCTCAAATGAACCAAAAAAATCTTCACGTAAGTCTTCAAGATCACGATCTTCGGAATGTTGGCTTTGTCTCGTCCACTCAGACCTTTGTGAAAGAAGTAAGAAAGCGTAATCAACATGGCGCTGTTTTTTAAGAGGGACACATTTTAAGATTCTATGCGCCTTCTTCCATGTATAGAGTTCAGTGGTCGCGATCGCTGATCGGTCTTCCGCACGACCCGCAGCTAACGACAACAGTGGCATACTAATTAACTAATTACGATTGTACAATATACGTATCGTTTGTGGTTATGTTTTCCTCGTATCTGCAATGTCAGCCGTTGCATATGTTCTCAAATGACTTATTTTATTATTCATCTGAATTAATCTCGTACGTCATTAACGTCACTCCTTTTCTAACGTCAATAATACGTGCGTGATTATAATACAGGTTTTATATTCATGACCAACGTCCGCTGAGTGCAGATTGCTGACATGTTCATCTGGGTGCATAAATTAGCCATCGCTTTTCTCCAGCTGATGTGATTAATTTATATTTTTTATTGTTAAAAATATCATAATAAATATAGTAGAAATAGTAGGTACTTTATTTTAAGTGATAACTATTATTTTAGTTTGTATACAAGTAGTAATTGAGAGGTACTACCTTGTGGTAGGTATCTCATATGCTAGGTACACATATAACCTATATACAGTGTGTTCACGCTAAGAGGTACCACTAAATATTTCAGTTTGATGACGTTGTATTGAAATGGGGTTTTTGCTGAATGACAGATAGTCAAATAAATTCACATTTTATAATTTTATATGTAGTCATATCTATTTTAGTAAATCCTGAATTATTTAACGAATATTACTCGCTCACTCCGCCAAAGGCTTATGGGATGAACCATAGTGGCAATCACGCAGCAAACACCAGTACGGTACTGTAAGATTTCCGATAGAGCGCGCATACCAGAACTCGTGAGTCAGTCACGAGTCGTATTGCATTGACTCATAAGTGATATACTCGCTACTACTGTACCATATACGTTAGCGAGTATGTCCATATAAGAGACCACGCCGGACCGACAGATACAGTTTTCCAACACGGGGCTCAGAGCTGGTACCTGGATAGAAATCGTCACGGCTCTCGGCCACCTCACCCAAAGTAAGCTAGAGTTTGACCACTATCCGGCCTCTACTAGCTGTGGGAGTTGTGTCTCAACACACCATTGCGCAGTAAACCAAACAGCAACGAGGAGAAAGTTCCAAAACTTATTCTCACAAAAAAACAGAACTTTACAGATGAATGGATAACCAATAAAGAATACAGTGATTAGTTATTGCCAGTACATAACAATAAGCTATTATTCATGTGTAAGCTATGTATTATAGAAATGACTGCTGAATTAAGTGTGTAACCCAGTGTGCAAATGTGTGACACTGACCTCGCTGAGACGTAGATTTTGAGTTAAAAATTTAACTTCACAATGTAACGGATATGTTACGTATTGGTGAAGTTAAAGGAATGTAAAGTAATAATGAACTCCACTGATACCTTACTAAATTTAAGTGCATGCAATGTTTAATGATGACACGACATGGAACTTCATTCACATTTAAAAGTTACTTGTGAGTTATGTGATTTGTAATTAACATTGCAATCGAGATGTTAATGGTATATCAATAATTTACCTCCATGTAAAGTTATATGTAGGTACCACATGTGTCATTGTAATATTATTATACACGCATTATTTAACATTGGGTTTTTATATAATATATATGAACTTTATTGAACATCTTAGGACGGCGCGCATATAAGTCGCAGGCGAGTTGGAATTGTTGTATAATATATATAAAATATATATAACTATTATTTATTATAAACTGTTATATTTTTATATCGTAGACCGCAAAAGGCAAGAAGCATAACCTAACCTATAAGAAATACCGAATTAAATATTTACTATTTACTTTATTACGAGTTACACGCCACGCCGTCGAGAATTGAGTATTGACATTCATTCGCTTATTATTTTCATTTTTCCGTACGGTCTCAATGGTCTCATCGTAATCACCGTGTTAGTGTATTAACTTTTAAGTATTTCGTTTGCACCGTTATTTGCTTTTAAAATACCTAGGTAACTAATAAACTATATTACAACTATACAAGTGTTGTGTTATTATAATATATGTTGTTGTCTGTTGAGTATACAATAGCTGTCTATAAGCATAGAACATATGTATTATGTACCTACTATAATATTCACTATTAAGGTATGTAAGTGGTAAGTCTACACATTTTTATGTTTAATAATATATAGGAAATGTAATACCATCAAACGGGCCAACTTTAAGATTAGTTAATCTTGATGTATCTTTTTTCAATGTAATATTTTTTTTATTAAGGTTTGGTTTATTAATTTCTGTTGCATATGAACCATACCTACAAATTATTCCTTCGATGGTTTTTTTATTTTTATACCTGCCCGTGTGTTGTACTGAATATTAACAATGTGGCGATCAAATGGACATTCATCTTTTTTTTTATGAAAAACCTATATTATCATCACTTAAACCAACTTAACCCTTGGGGCCCTATTTTAATTTTTTTTAAATAATAGACGACTTTTCTGAGTGTAACAGATATATTTTGTAATTGCAGGTTAGTATATATTAACATATAAGAATAATAATTACATTATTGTTCTCTTATAATTTTTCAACAATTTTTCTACGACATTTACCCATTAGTACAATATTAAAAATACAACTATAGAAGTACTATTTAGACTAAATTATTCTTGTTTAAATGGATTGACATGTTTAAATTGGCCTAAGTTGAACTAAGAATTTAAACTGTAATATAGAGAAATAATAATTTATAATATAGTATTATTATTTATTAATATAGTATTTTTATTATTAACTTTTATTTAGAACATCTCATTCAATGAGTATTACTAGTATTAGTGTAAGTTTTCAAACCTAGCAAACAATAGATATTTAACATAAAATTAATTAATACAAATAATGTTTAGGTTAAAAATTTTAAGCTGCAACACTACCAAAGTTATTTAAATATTGTTAGAGATAAAAACCATCTTTGTTTCACATTCAGACATTCAGTATATTGTGATAAGACTATAAGATAATATTTTTGCCCCAAGTTGGCCCGTTTAACAGTACCTACCTACTTATATAACTATTACTGGACTGCTGTCTCCTATATTTTATTTCAAACAACTATGAATTATAAATTATAATAAATAATAATGGTTGAAATTTTAAATTTTCAGCACACTTATTAAAATCTTTTGTTACCTCTACATCAGTACAGTTTTATTATGTCTTCAACGCAATCTAATAACGCTCGATCAAATGCCAATAACGCCATTGACTCCTCTCATCAGATATGTTTATTCCACCATTCCACCAATTCAAGTAATATTCAGAATATTTTTATTTTAAACTATTACAATACTATTAAACTTATGAACCAATCACTCAGACACCCCCTTTTGATTTTTGTTTTTTTCATAATTTAATACTATGTTTAATAATAATAGAGATCTGGAGTTGGACTAAAAATATTACGTATGTAAATTATAATACATTTAATACCTAATACTAGGTGTTAAATATCAGTTATAATAATATTATAGATACCTATCTTATGGATTAGATTATCAAATGTTACTACTAAATTAATTTTTTTTTTTTGTATTGTGTGATATTAGAATATCTAATAATCACATTGTAATAATAATTATTATTTATTAGTGGGTTGTTGGATACTTTGAAAATGAAAATAAATATTCAGTGATCCCTCAAATTGGTTGATTATGGTAAATAATACTTGGTTCTCAAAGTGGCCGAACAGTTTAAATATGGGCACAGTAAAATCAAATATACAAAATGGTACAGAACCTAGTAAAAGCTGGAAATGTTTTCCAGTTAGAACTTATGAAAAATATAGTAAGATAAATAATTTTTATATAAGTAGCTAATATTAAAATCTGCTTATAGATAAATTATAAGATATAATATATTCCTATTTTATTATTTTTTTGTTAATGTTATAAAAAAATAATAAGGTACATACAAGAGCATCTTTACGTGAAAAGAATTATTTTCATGTTCTGAACAGTCAGACAGTGGAATTATGGTCAGTAAAAAAAGGAAGAAAACCCCCAATGTTCGCCTATCAAATTTTTTAGAAGACAGCAATAGTGGTTTGTTAATTTTTTTATTACCAATTACTTAGCAATATTAATTTTTAGTTAAAATGTACAAATATTTTCTTATAGGTAAGGTGATAAAATATAAAAATTATAATGTAGAGGTACCTAACTACTTAACTATACAGCTTTTGTACCTATCAGAAGTTCCATTTGTTACTTTTACCTACCAGTAATGTAATTAAATTTTATTTTTTTTTGGGGGGGGGGGAGGAACTCAAATAATATACCTGTTACATGCAAAAAAATTAATGTTTTATAACTTTTTTAACTATTGACAATTAATACTTAATTTTAAACACATGTTGCAATGTCCATGACATATATTTTTTTCATTCTACCCATTTCAAAACTGAGCTTTTAATTTTATATTTTATCCTTAAGTATGCTACTGACTTAAAGCTATATATTTATTTATTTTATGGCCGATCTAAAAAGAAGTGCATATTATTAAGTACCACAACTCTAATATAAGAAGTAGTTTTTTTTATCATTGTCTACCTATAGAATATAGTTTTGAAAGTTTAAGGAAATATAAATAAATGTGTTAGTAACACATGTTTATAATAAAATATTAAACCATCATCTATTCCAGCAGTTCCCAATTTTTTTGAGGCCACTACCCCTTATAATTTCACCTACAATTTTAACAAACCCTTTATAATGTTAGTACCTGTTCAAAATATATAACATACTAAAAATAAAAATAATATAAACTTGATAAATTTGTGTTAAACTACATTTAAGATCTAATTGGTATAATATGTTTATTTGAAAAAAATTATAAAATATATATAGGCACTAATATTTATTATTATTTTTTTTTTTTGTAGGTAGTAGCAGTGCAGATGAGTCCCCTGTTAAAATAATTAAAGCCAAACCAAAAAGTTCTACTCCTCACCCTAGAAAATCTTTAGATTTTAACTCTCTGCCTTCTAATATTGTTGCAGGTACTTGCTCTAAACCTATACTTTACAAAAATAATAAATTATTTATTATTTATTAAAAGTTTAAAAAAGTCTTAACACATAATATTATATTAACTGTAATATAGTTATATAACATAATATAATATACATAGCATAGTATGCTTATGTAATTAATTGTTGTATAATAAGTACTACATGTTAGGTGTTTTAATTTAATTCTAGATGCTATGGATACATTGTATAATAATGGTGAACATTTTTCTCAGCCTATAAAAAGCTTTATTAATCATAATCCTACTGATCACTTAGAAATGCTTCAATCAAACTTAAGTGAAATTACCGCTTCATCACTCCCAGATAATTCTAATGAAATACATAGTGGAAATACAGCTTCTTCAATTCCAGATAGTTAATATTGATTCAATATAGATTTAAATATTAAAGCTAATATCTTATTTATGTTTATATTTTATAAATTATTTTGTTTAGATCATCATCAATCATTTGAAAATTTTAATAATTCTATGATATTCAATAACAACACAACATTGCATTTGGGTGGCAATTCAGGTTTGCAAACAAATCCACCAAACTTCGATTCATTGATTAATAACTCGTGTGAAAATTTCCAAGGTAATATTACTTTAAAAAATTTAAAAAACCAAAACTATAATATAATTTTTTTTCAATAGTGACCAATGATGACAACAGTATTATTTTAAAATCTGTTCTGGAATATGTTAAACGAATTGATAGTAGGTTGTATAAAATAGAAGAAGAGTTGAAGCATGGAAATCAAAATATTATGCAACAAAAACCGTTAAATGATGAATTTGTCTCTCTATTTCCAATGAAAGAACCATCAGAAATAACAAATGTTGATTTAAGATTGGAAAATAGTCCTGAATTTGAAAAACAATTTGTAAATAATTATTTAGATTAATAATATTTAAAAAAAAAAAAAAATGTAATACAATAGGTATTTTAAAAATTTTAGAAAATGTTTATGAAAACCATCAGTGGAGTTAAAGTAAAAAACTTTGTAAAAAGGGTGTTAAGTCGGCTTTTTACAAATAAATTAGCAATGAATTGTTCTTGGTGCGGACTACAAGGAAACTTTGGTCTACAAAAGTTGAAAATGTTTAGTTTAATGAATGGTTAGTATATTTTAGTAGTTAGTACACAACTTACATTACTCTGTGGATCAATATTTTTGATAAAAGAAATTGTATTCCTATTGTTTTTTTCAGGTGTATGTAAAACTATATTCAACGATTGCACCGACTCCATGTTCGAAGAATTGGTGAAGGAATGGTTTAAACATGGAAAACAGCGTTATTTCAGAGAAAATAAAAATAATAATGTTACATCGAGTTTGAATGCAACAATGTAGTAAGTTATTTTAAGATAAAAGTAAACGATTATATATTATATAAATTTAAAATAGTAGTTGTTGTTATAGAACCTCAGTATGAGTAACAAAAAAAATACCTAATTATTGCCAAGTTTTCTTGAGTTACCTATTATCTCATATAATGAAAACGTTTGCATTAATATACCTATTTGAAGTTCTGCATAATTAAAATAGTCATAAACTTATAGTTACTATGATGTGTTTTCTGAGTGTTTGGTACATAAAAATTAAGAATATGTTACAATTTAATCTACATATAATATTGGGTAATGGGTGTACTTTTATAATAGTCTTGATAGATAAATCTGCATATTGAAAATTCCATACATTTTGTTGTTGCAAAATATCTATTAATTAATTTATTTATTTATTGGCTGTTGTAGAAAAGAAAAACAAAAGCTCCTGAAACCATGTCAAAAAGGCATTTTGAAAGGCACATTAAATCCACCATTCAAAATCAGTCTCCATGTTCCACATCATCATCTACAAGTGTAAATATTATACCAAACAGTATATCAATGTCGTCAAATATTACTTCTGCAAGTAGCACAAGTAACTTAAGTAAACAATTATTAGTCTCAGACTCTGAAGTTATAAATAATAGTCATGATACAGTTATTTCCAATAAAAATGTTGAAACAATTTTAAATGACTATACTTTATTTCATGAAAATTCTATCACAAATCCTTTACAAAATAATAAACCAATTTTAGCAGATAAACTAAGATTCATAATTTCAAAATATCATGTTTCGCACCATTTTGTAAATGAATTACTAACTATTTTACGTGATGAAGAATTGGATGTGCCTAAAGATGTAAGAACTTTACTAAGAACACCTAAATCAAATAGTCATAACATTTTGAATATAAATCCAGGAACTTATATCCATTTTGGGGTACATAACATGTTAATGCCAATAATATCTAAATTTTTTGATGAACTACATAACACATCTTTGTTAGAATTAGGATGTAATATTGATGGTCTTCCAATTTCTAAAAGTTCAAAAGCATGTTTCTGGCCTATACTAGTTTCATTTGTTAATTGCAATATTTATAATTTATCAAAAATTGTTATACCTATTGGAATATATTACCATAAAAGTAAAAAACCTTCATCAGCCTCAGAGTTTTTAACACATTTCATATCTGAAATGAAAATTATTATTGATAGTGGTGGTTTACGTATAAATGAAAAAACTTTTCAGTTAAAAATTAGTCAAGTTGTGTGTGATGCCCCAGCTAAGGCTTTTATATTAAACGTCAAAGGTCATAATGCCTACCATTCATGTAATTCTTGCATTGTAGAAGGTTCTTTTATTAATAATCGTATGTCCTATTTAGATATTAATTGTACCCTACGAACAAATGAATCATTTAGAGAAAAATTAGATGAATATTACCACAAAGGTGATGAAAGCCCTTTAGAAACATTGGATATTAACATTACTAATGTAGTAGTACTCGAATATATGCACAATATTTGCCTAGGAGTTATGAAAAAATTATTAAGCTTCTGGGTAAAAGGTTTAAAACCTATAAGACTTTTATCAGTACACATGGATTTAATTAATTCTGATTTGATTGATCTTGGACAATATTTGCCCTCTGAATTTTGTAGACAACCTAGATCACTAGATGATATGGAGTTTTGGAAAGCTTCAGAGTTCCGATGTTTTCTTCTGTACACGGGGCCCATTGTTTTAAAAGGTCGCTTAAAAAAAAAACTCTATTCTCATTTCATTATTTTACATTGTGCTATACGACTATTGATGTCTGATAAAACATGTATTCTTTTAAATGATGTTGCAAATGATATGCTTAGGTCTTTTGTTAGAATGTATTCAATATTATACGGAGAGGATACCATAAATTATAATGTTCACGGACTTATTCACATAGCAAATTTTGTTAAACTGCATGGTCCTCTTGATAATTTTTCCGCATTCAAATATGAGAATTATTTAGGATTTCTAAAAAAATTACAAAAAATGGTAGTTATCCCTTAGAAGATATATATAACAGAGTAATTGAATACAATAGATTTAATAATTTAAATACTGATGTCACTTATCCAATCTTGAAAAATGAAATAGATTATTATGGTCCGTTGTATGGAAAAAATTTGTTAGTTACTTATTATGATTCAATAATCTTACAAAAATTCTCAATAACTTGTAATAATTTAAAAGATAACACGTTTTTATTACATTCAAATGATGTTATTTCAGTAAAAAAAATTATTCAATATCCCAACTCTAGTATAATGTTGGAAGTTATTAAATTTCATGAATGTTATCCTATGTTTAACTCCCCAATTAAGTCTACTGAAGTAGGATGTTTTTATGTAAATGTTTTAAATGTGTCATCTTATTATTATTTAGTACCATTAGATAGCATAAGTTTGAAATGTTTTTTTGTTTCTATATCCAATAATAAAGCTATAATGTTTACTTTATTGCATTCAATGTAAAAAATAAATGTATAAATTATATATGTACCTATTATTAATTGTTTATCCCTATATTAAAAACCATCAATAATACATTATGAGTTATGACTCAATAAGCTAGCATTAAATATATTATATCATGAATAACAATGTTATAAAAAATGCTTAAAATATTTGTTTATGTATTCATTTAATTATGTAAAATGTAATTATATTTGTATTTTTATACTTGATAAATAAACTTTAGTTGGCAGTAAATCTGAAATAATATGTTAATTTTTTCTGATAATATATTTTAACATTTTGTACCTACCTATTATTAATAATTTTAATTCAAAATATTTGTGCGCCATTAACAATAAAACCAAATAGTATTTGAACTTAAAAGTTCACTAGAAGCCATTAATTTAAACGATGAATTTAGTAGGTAAGCAAAATATAAATGGAAGTCAATTTTTAACCTGTAATGGAAGTCGATTTTTAACCTGTAATGGAAGTCCACTTTGTAATGTATAAAAAGGGTTACAAAATACCACAATATCAACTTCGCATGGTAAACTTAACATAGATCGCATTTGATAATATCCAATGCGAGTTACATTTATAACAGCATATAGCCTAGGTCTAATAACTTGGCATAAAGGGTCTTGGAGAAGTCGCTCTCACGTTACTAGGCTTTAATTTTAACCACACATCACACAATATTACGTCCATGTGACGTCTCATACACTGAGTTTTGCACACTGGGAAGAGTTTGTGATTTTTTCATTCTCACAAAAACTACCCACGAGGAAAGGGGAACACTTTCCTCGTGACCTGTGAGCCGCACCGCGTGAGACCCGTGGGTCAAGTCGGTGGAACTCACAGGCTTTGGTACACGCATGAGCTATTGAAAGCTCACGATTTCTGTGGGGGAAAAAAAAAAGTTAATTAAGGAATTAATAATAATACGAGTAATAATTGTTTTTTGTATGTAATCACGTATGTGTATTTTTCATAGGATTAATAACGGCTATAATAATAATTTGGCATTCACACATGTGAATAATAAAGTACGAGTTGCATAATAACATAACAAAATAATAATTGGGCACATGGCAGTGTGGGAAAAATAATAATAAATACGGAAACTGTCGCAAGACATCATAATGGATATAGTTCATTGGTATAATAAATATAATGTTAAATTTTGGCCCACGGGAGACCGCACGCCACATAACTCGTGGTATACTCTCGCCGGGTTACCTGGGGTGTACATAATCGTATCTTTTTGTTCAGTTTGCGACAGCTTGGGAAGGGAAATATTATTAAAAGGGACACGCGTCTTGCGACGCCTATAAATCGTGCTTTTACAAGGGGGGGAAACGGGGGGAAAACATATTACGACCAAAGACTGAAGCTGTTGTTGAAATGACGTGGTGGTGGCTTCACCCGCCTCGGGCCCGCGGTGGTTGACTTAGCCCATCATGGTGGCTGGTGAACGCCTCGTGAAAAACAAAAACATGTGTTTGTGGAAAAACGACGGTGATGTTAGCAGCTGGTCGTGGTCAATCGTCAGCCGTTCGAAAAAACAGAACGTCTGACCAGGTGAGCGTGGAAAAACAAAATGGTTGGTCGGCCGTCCGGCCGTTGCTGGTATTGGAGCTTTTTTGGTCGTTGAGGTGGGGATTTATTTACATTATATTTAAATAAAACAGTATTGCCTGCGGGCCGTACCGGCGGACGCGACAAAATCGCTGGAGATGATGGGCGGCGGGCAATCGCGGCACGTCGTCGACGGGCACTGCATGATGAAGGGGTGACGGGGAACAATTATTGTATAACACTGCGGTCATTTGTGCATTAGCGCGCGATATCTGACTTTACTAATGGGTCCAAGAATAAAGGTGCGTTGACTTTTCAACAACGTTAGCAATAGGTGTGTTCGGGGATTATTATTATTTTAGAAGGTTGAAAATTCCGTGACGTTACAAGTGTTATCGAAAAACATTCTCAGGCATGAAAACATGAAGTTCGGTGAATTCTATTCGACGAATATTATAATATTTTAATTCCAATTAACAACCACCGCCGGGAGCGTTAGTAGTAGTTCACTTTTTCATATGTTAGATAAGAACTCTCGTGTACCGCTGTCGAACATTGCGTAGTATAGCCTGATGTGCAACCATTCTATCTAAAACCGTGGATGGTTGTACTATCAGAATATGCCATTATCACGGTCATTTATTTGACACACAGATAAAATAAGTCGTACGTCCAATTCTCCAATTTTTGGAATTTTTCATTTTAGTTGCGGAAAATATTTCTTTGATCATTTCAACTTGTATTTGAGGAATTCTTGCCTTTTCCAAAAATGTATCAAAAATGTCTTGCTGATGAGTGGGGATCGACGATTGCCGCACCACCATTGCCATAGACATAATATAGATGTACAGCGTTTTTACCCCCTCGACATCAATTAGTTTAGCTATAATAACAAGACCGGAGAAGGTACAATAACGTGGAAAAAAATGTTTACTGTTTTTATTTTAATGCATTATTAGGATGAGATCAAAAATAATAAGACTTATAAAATGTAAATTGTATATATAGGTTTTATATTATTATGGAAGAAATATGTATAGACATTTATTCATGATTATTTACTTATTACATACGTTTATGATCACTGACATGATGAAGTCCCCCTCCTATATTATAAAACCGAAAGTATTATTATGTTATAATGCTAACAAAAAACTATTATATCTACTGTTAAATATTATTATTTTAATTATTCTCATGTCCAAAATAGACAACCACATGATTATCAAAAAACCTTCTCCCTCTGTACTATAAATCATCAGCATTCATTTGCTGATGCTTGTACAAAGCCTATGAGATCTACCGACTTAGCCCTTGGGTCATCACGTGGTGCGGCTCACAGGTCACGACAAAAGTGTTCCCCTTTTGTTGTGGGTAGTTTTTGGTAGCCTTAAAACTACCAAATTCTTACAAATGGTATCCAACATTTAACCAGTCCTCGAGGAACGGCGCAACAGAAAACGCAGTAAAAACATTCAAATTAGGTTTTGAAAAAATATTATCTGATACTGAAAATATACCTATAAAGTCAGCACTAAACAAATATTTATTTTATTATAGAAACACAATGCATGTCAGCAAAAAATAAACACCAACTAGCTTGATTTTATGCAGGAATGTTATAACACGGTTCGACAGGTTAAAACAAAATAAGAATAGTGAAATAAATACTAATAGTGAGATAAAAAATTGCAAAGGTAAAAAGTTAAACAAACAATTTTATATCGGGGAGCAAGTTCATATAAGAGATTACACGAAACCTAATCAAAGAGGATTGAAAGCTTGTACTGTGGTGGAACAATTAGGTCAATCAGTTTATTTTTGTAAAGATAATAGTATACACAAGCGGCATGTAGATTGAAGTGGCCCGCATTAGTAGCAAGTACAATGTACAAGTACTATAGCGGCCTCAGGCCGGCCTGTCTATCTTGTCTCCAACCGCCACAACGGGATGCAAGCAGCGCAACCGGGTCGACTCTCGCACCGAGCCGGTAACGGCAAGGCGGGACCGGGGGACAGTGTCGCATAAGACGTTAAAACGGTCGGAGAAAAGACCGGTCGGACATTTCTCGAGAATCCATCATCGGACCGATGGCATATCGTCCGACGTTAAAATCATCATCCGAGTGGCACGACATGTATTCATATTTAGTCGTAATATAATACATATTTAAAGTGACATTCATAAAGTTTTGTGTTGTTTTTTTCATCTCTTCAATCTAAACCAGACACTCCGACCGGACCACGATCAACCTTGAATAAATTATCGGGTCCGCGTTAAGATCAAATGATTCAAAATGATAAATACAAACATGAGGTATTAGAAAAAAAAATTTAGAAGATTCAGATACTTTTGGGAAAGATGATTCTAAGGTGGAAAAAGATAAAAACTCAGACAGTAATAAAGTAACTAATAACTCCTGAGCCCTATCCTAATCATTAAGTCAATAAACAAATTTTTTTCATTGTATTATTTTTTATTTTTTTTTGTATTACTACTCATTTTTATATTCACATATGTATTTAAAATTTAAAAGGGAGGTAGTGCTGTACATGACACTAACGCGCTCTGGCCGATTGTGCCAAACAAGCAAAAAGGCTAGGTTATGTTTTTATTAAATTATACTTTGTTTTTGTTCCGTCCACATCTTTTTAAAAAGAAACATGTTTTTACTCTTTTGTATTTTACTATAATAAATTAGTGTTCAAGTAAAATGTTTCATTTACTCTTTTTTATGTGTTTCTAACCACGGTGGTTAAAAACATAACAGTAACGTGCAAATAGGCACCAGCCGTTTTGAGTTTAATAAGCGAATGAGTCAATTAACCGTGAGTCCAATAAGCGGCTATCACTAGCTGTAGTACTGTTATATAAATTCTCAACTTCTGTCTCTATAAGCCATTTAGTTAGTACAACACTATAATCTTAGCTCGAGAAAAATATGATGACTACCCATTTCGGTTTTTTTCGCAATAACGCAATAAAAATTTACAAACTTTGTGTATCCAAAAAGATACAACATCAAGTTAAGGGTTGCTGCTGAGATTATGCTTACAGAATGGTTTTAGAGCAAAATACCTTAATTGTAGTGAAGAGTTATATCAGGTGACGTATAATACTCGATTTTCGATATTTCATTCTCAAAACCGATAAAATCGTTTTGCGTTTTCACTTACCTGCTTTTATAATAACGTGTTTGTTTTATTTAATAAAAGGATTTCAATATTAAGAATTAAAAAATCATGAATTATATTTAATTAGTAACAAGTACATTCCCCATAAAAAAGTTGTAATTGCTGGTGGTCTCGCTGCTGCGGCTGGTGGTGGTGGTTTTGCTGCTGCTGGAGGTGGTGGTCTTGCTGCTGTTGCTGGTGGTGGTTGTCTTGTTACTGGTGGTGGAGATCTTGCTGCTGCTGTTGATGGTGGTGATCTTCCTCCTGCTTCTACTGGGTGTGGTCGTTGTTTCCACACGCAGCACCTAATTAATTTGCGGTTGCTCAGAAGCTGAGGTGACATGTGCAGTTCGGCCGAGAAACTGCCACATGGCTATTAGCCTACTATTAGATTCTTGTATTTAATTTAAAAATCCTTTTTTTCATATTTTTCCAAACTGTCTATAAAAAAATGAAGTACATAATAAAACATGTAAATGCAGTTTTACTTAATTGTTTATTTAATGATAGTATATTATTTGGTTATGGTGGAACCAACAACCTACTGTGCGTGAATTGGGGAAAAAATGTAGAGTATCACGTAGTGCTGTCTCATAATCATTAATGATGATAGATGGATTTATATTGGCCAGTAGGTTTAATTTAAAAAAATTAAAAACACAATAGAAGGAATTTCTCGAATTTACCTCCACGAGGCAATATACAATGTGTAATCGTCAAATATTAAATTGTACTATTATTAAAACCTAACTAAAATATTTAGTCAAATTTGTAATATTAGTTTTCCCTTTGCAGTTAGCTAGTGTAATTAGGTAATAAAATATTGAATTAATAATTCAGTATTAAATTATATGATCTTAAAATAACATACATGGTTCCCAATCATGCAGTGTATGCTCAGCATTTGTCTACCCATATCGATGGCACTATTTTAAATGTTGCATCGATATGAATTTCTTCTCTTTCTGTATTTGTTTCAACTAAATGTATCAAGGTTGTGGACGCAAAAACCATAGCTCCTCGCAGATTGACATCCCGCACACAACCCTGGAACAAAGACACGCCAAGTCGGCCAATGAAGGAGGCAGTGATGACATCGAATTTCTTCTGGAAAGTTTCATCAAGCGGCTAGATGTCTGGCCATCAATATGTCTATATTAAGCATGCCAT
>SSSL01000190.1:0-29401 GCA_008086715.1 Sitobion miscanthi
ATTATAATAAAACCTTATAAACACAATATTATATACATTTAATTTTTATTAGATAATTATTTATTGTTTATATTGGTGTATTCGTTTTATGATACCTACATTATATTTTTTGACATTGCGAGAAAAATAAAGTTAATACTAAAATGTTTTTAGGCACATACTGAATACATTTACCCAATAATTTGGAGGGACTATAAGAAATTCTGAGGGGGCTGAAGCCCCACCCCCCAAGCCCCCCCCCCCTAGTTACGCTATTTCAACAATACACGCGATACACGACGACAGAAAGTGGGGAGGTCACACATCAGGGATCACGATAGAAATGAGTCGTCCAATTCCGACGGATTCCGGTACATTATTTTTTTTAACGATAGAAAACAAAATATTTGAAAAAAAAAGCACTACGTAATGGTACGAATAATGATTGATGACTAAATAGTATAAATAATATAAATCAGTGTAAGAACACATGTTAACAATAACATATGTGAAAACAATACAAAGCAGCAATGCTGCAGGGTGCTAATCAGTATACATACGCCAAAATGTCATCACCTGTCCTCATAATATTACATGAACAAGTGCCAGCAATACACTAAAAGGTTATAACTGAAAAAACAACTCAATGAACATAATATGGTTCATGTAATAAAAATTGATGAATACAAAACCAATATATAGTTATAACTAATAATACCAAGTACAGAATAATAATACAAAAAAATATAAAATTTATGGTGAGGTCTTCCCCGGTCGAGGACGGCGGGGGGGGGAGCGGTTTTAAGCCACCTCGAGATCTTCGGCTTCCGAAGCGAGCTTGAGGTGTATAAAACAAACTGTGGTGGCGCGAACACGCGAATATATGTTTGAACATATTCCCCCTGTGAGGCTATACCTCACAGCAGAGTGACGTAGAAACCCGACGCATGACGTAGAAGGGATGAAAGCCGAAGTAGATGGATGTATGAAATCATAGATGCTGGTCACATATGCGCCTTACCTGTGGTGTACATATTTTTTTGAACGATAGAACAAAATATTTGAAAAAAAAAACAATACGTAATGGTACGAAAAAATGATTGTTGACCAAATAGTAATACATAATATAAATAAGTGTAAGAACACATGTTAGAATAAACATATGTGAAACACCAATACAAAGCAGCAATGCTGCAGGGTGATACAAAATAATAAAAATATATAGTGAGGTCTTCCCCGGTCGAGGACGCCGGGGGGGAGCGTAAGCCACCTCGAGAAAAATTGATGAATAAAAAAACCAATATATAGTTATAACTAATAATACCAAGTACAGAGTAATAATACAAAAAAATAATAAAATTATATGGTGAGGTCTTCCCCGGTCGAGGACGGCCGGGGAGCGGTTAAGCCACCTCGAGATCTTCGGCTTCCGAAGCGAAGCTTGAGGGCGTATGCCGAAACTGTGGTGGCGCGAAAACGCGAATATATGTTTGAACATACTCCCCCCGTGAGGCTCTGCCTCACATGCAGTGACGTAGAACCGGACGCATGACGTAGCAGTGGATGAAAGTCCGAAGTAGATGGATGTATGAAATCCATAGCTGCTGGTCACATATGCGCCTTACCTGTGGTGTACATTTTTTTTTTAACGATAGGAAACAAAATATTTGAAAAAAAACAATACGTAATGGTACGAATAATGATTGATGACCAAATAGTAATACATAATATAAATCAGTGTAAGAACACATGTTAACAATAAACACATGTGAAACACAATACAAAGCAGCAATGCTGCAGGGTGATACAAAAAATAATAAAATTATATAGTGAGGTCTTCCCCGGTCGAGGACGGCCGGGGAGCGATTAAGCCAGCTCGAGAGATTCGGCATCCGAAGCGCAGCTTTGAGGGCGTATGCCGAAACTGCGGTGGCGCTAAAACACGTCCGTGTTCGAACAATATTATGAATACAAACTTAATAATTCACTAACTGTAAATATCATAAAAAAATATTACGAAATGTACTAGACTTATATTATATTGTGATTGTATTAGTTACAAACTCTCAAATTATGAGTTATGTTTGAGGATTAAATTAATTTCTTAAAAGGAAATGCCTCAAGGTTGCCTCAGTAGGTTGAGGGACTGTAGTAAAAGTGCCGTCCACCAATAAAGTACCGGAAAAAAAACGATTAATTCAAATATAGAAGGTACTTATATCATATACTTTTATCAAAGTATTATTGTGTTAGTCACCGTCTTGTGTAAATGATATTATCTTATGTTTTGCCCAATCTAATTATACAAAATATTTAAAATTAATGAAATCACAAATATTAATACAATAGAGAGACTGTGCATTGATTTACAAATTTGTATTAAATTAACTTTTTGCATAGAGAATATGAAGGTGGGCTGGGTGTTTAATATCAGAGTGTGGGGGATAGGGCTGGGATGAATTGAAATATTTGTGGACACTGGATGAATTAAGGTGTCAACAATCAAGGTTCAACTTGATAATCAAACACTTAAGTTCGGCAACCTGCAACTCAGGATCTTTTTATTCAAAGTGTCCTAATAAGTCATAAGAAGGTTAGTTAGGTAAACCTATGGTTAGTTGAAGCTACGGTGATGATAGACGACTATTATCACTGGTCGTGAGCTTTGCGATGATCTTTTCTTACTAACTATGAAGGTATTCGATATTGTAAACATAACAATGAAAAAAAATATTTAAATATTATTAATTTGGTTAGGTTAGGTTAGGTTATGATAGGACAGGAAATTAGACGTTAACTAATTATCATAGTTTTTAACACGGTCTTAAAAACTGTCAGCTAGAGTTGTACCAGTATAGTTATTAAAAAATTAAATACAGCCAACATTAATTAATGGTGTTTTTACCATAACGAATTATAAAATATAACAAAATGTTATTTTATTAGGATTTTATGAGGTTTTCAAAAAATATGGGTTTTTGTAAATAGAAAATGTATAAAATCAATAGTTTTAATTTAAAATATAGTTTTGTGTTTTAATATTCTATTGTCGAAGAATTCTCAAGGTTTTCTTCCCAAATTTTTTTACATCTTACTAAATCCAATTTTTTTCCGCACATATTTACAAAGACTATAACAGATATCGGACTATGTTTTTATTTGCATTTAGACTTTATAGTTTGTAATTTAATATTGACTGTAAACCCAGCCAAACAAAATATTATTTTAAATTAAAAATTATTTTATATCCTTCATACTTTACAATCACATAGTAGAGTCTGTGCAGGACCTTTTTCTCATATAATTTTTTTGCATCCTTAATAAATTACATTCATTTTTATACATTTTCTAATACATATATTATGGTGATACCCTTCTGATCATAATAACTGTTCGTATTAATATAATGTAAACAATACCTAGTTTTTGGATTGTAGTTAATATGTATTGTAAAATTTAGCTTCCAGCGAATTCTTTTGTTTAGTGTTATTTCATCAAGGTTTCTCAAACAACTTTTTTTTCAATTCATTGAACTCTAGTAGATTATTTTGTATAAATATTTTTCAACATTAACTATAAATTAAAAATAGGTTGGTTAGGTTCTCTCACGTTCCCCATTCAAATTATTTTTTTATATATTTAACTTTTTTGATTTTATTATATTTATCATTTTTTAAAACATTTACAACCTGGTGGTGCCATTTAACTTTTTTTTTTAATTTTTCATTTGCTTCTTAAAATGCGTTTGCCAGTGGGTTCCCACGTTAGGTTAGGTTCAGTTGATTTTTAATATGAATCTATTCAAATTTGTTAACTTTCAGAGAATACTAAATGATTAATATTATCTAATTTGTGTTTGCTTTATAATGTTATTTGCCTACAGGCTTCCATGCTCCCCTCCAAAATTTTTTTTACTGTAATTTAATTCCTATTGATCATTCTATATAGATTTTTTAAACACTGCCAAGCCGGTGCCATCTAAATTCTTTTTAATTTTTTTTTAGTAATGTAATTCTAGTTGAACTTTTTGTATTTCCTTGAATATTGATAACCTGGTGCCATACGAAAAATCCTTCTTCAATGAACTAAATATTTTGAATAGTTTTTTCTGTTTAATATTCTTGAAATTTTAGTTTGAAGTTTGTAATGTGTTTTCCCACATTAGAATTTAATTTAAATTTTTTTTTGTTTTCTAAAATGCTTTTGCCTGCGGGCGCCAACACCCTCCTTCAAATTTTTTTTTAGTAATGTAACTCTAGTTGAATTTTTTGTATTGACTTGAATATTGATAAGCTGGTGCTATACAAAAAATCCTTCTTCAATGAACTAAATATTTTGAATAGTTTTTTCTGTTTAATATTCTTGAAATTTTAGTTTGAAGTTTGTTGTGTGTTTTCCCACATTAGAATTTAATTAAAATTTTTTTTTGTTTTCTAAAATGCTTTTGCCTGCGGGCGCCAACACCCTCCTTCAAATTTTTTTTTGTAATGTTATTCTAGTTAAACTTTTTGTATAGACTTGAATATTTACAACCTGTTGCCCTTTGAATAATCCTTTGTTAATGAACTAAATATTTTGAATAGTTTTTTTTTGTTTTAATTCTGGACATTTTAGTTTGAAGTTTGTAATGTATATCCCACATTAAAATTAATTAAAATTTTTTTTTGTTTTATAAAATGCATTTGCCTGCGGCTCAACACCCTCCTTCAATTTTTTTTTTTTGGAATGTAGAAAAGTATGGTAGAAAAAGATGTAGAAAGTAGAATTTTTTAATATCCTTGAACAATATCAATTTGGTGCCCTTTGAATAATCCTTTGTTAACGGACTAAATATTTTGAATAGTTTTTTTGGGTTAAGATTTTGGACAATTTAGTTGGAAGTTTGTAATGTGTATTCCCTCATAACAATTTATTAAAAATTTTTTTTTGTTTTCTAAAATGCATTTGTCTGCGGGTGCCAACACCGTCCTTCAAATTTTTTTTTAATAATGTAATTCTAGTTGAACTTTTTGTATTGACTTGAATATTGATAAGCTGGTGCCATACGTAAAATCCTTCTTTAATGAACTAAATATTTTGAATAGTTTTTTCTGTTTAATATTCTTGAAATTTTAGTTTGAAGTTTGTTATGTGTTTTCCCACAATAGAACTTTATTTAAATTTTTTTTTTGTTTCCTAAAATGCTTTTGCCTGCGGGCGCCAACAACCCTCCTTCAAATTTTATTTTAGTAATGTAATTTCTAGTGGAACTTTTTGTTTTGACTTGAATATTGATAAGTGGTGCCATACGTAAAATCCTTCTTTAATGAACTAAAATTTGATATGAATAGTTTTTTCTGTTTAATATTCTTGAAATTTTGTTTGAAGTTTGTAATGTGTTTTCCCACATTAGAATTTTATTTAATTTTTTTTTTTGTTTTCTAAAATGCATTTGCCTGCGGGCGCCAACACCCCCTCCTTCAATTTTTTTTTTAGGAATGGTAACAAGTAGAATATTTTGTATATCCTTGAACAATATCAATTTGATGCCCTTTGAACAATCCATCATTAATGAACTAAATATTTAGAATAGTTTTTATTTTGTTTTAATTTTAGACATTTTAGTTTTAAGTTTTGTGAATGTGTATTCTCACCATAACAATTTATTAATTTTTTTTTTTGTTTTCTAAAATGCATTTGCCTGCTGGCGGCCAACAACCCTCCTTCAATTTTTTTTTTAGGAATTAACAGTTGATTTTTTTTTAGGCATGTATTCTAAATGAAACTTTTGTATTGACTTGAATATTGATAAGTTGGTCCATAACGAAAAATCCTTCTTTAATGAACTAAAATATTGAATAGTTTTTTTTGTTTAATATTCTTGAAATTTTAGTTTGAAGTTTTGTTGTAATGTGTTTTCCCACATTAGAATTTTATTAATTTTTTTTTTGTTTTCTAAAATGCTTTTGCCTGCGGGCGCCAACACCCTCCTTCAAATTTTTTTTAGTAATGTAACTCTAGTTGAACTTTTTGTATTTACTTGAATATTGATAACCTGGTGCCATACGAAAAATCCTTCCATAATGAACAAAATATTTGAATAGTTTTTTCTATTTAATATTCTTGAAATTTTAGTTTTAAGTTTGTTATGTATATCCCACACATTAATTAATTAAAATTTTTTTTTGTTTTATAAAATGCTTTTGCCTGCGGGCGCCAACACCCTTCTTCAAGTTTTTTTATAGAAAAAGTATGGTAGAAATTTAAAGAATGTAGAAAGTAGAATTGACTTTTTTAATATCCTTGAACAATACAATTTGGTGCCCTTTGAATATCCTTTGTTAACGGACTAAATATTTTGAATAGTTTTTTTTGGTTTAAGATTTTGCACAATTTAGTTTGAAGTTTGTCATGTGTATTCCCACATAACAAATTATTAAAAATTTTTTTTTGTTTTCTAAAATGCATTTGCCTGCGGGTGCCAACACCGTCCTTCAAATTTTTTTTTAGTAATGTAATTCTAGTTGAACTTTTTGTATTTACTTGAATATTGATAATTGGTGCCATACATAAAATCCTTCCATTAATGAACTAAAATATTTGAATAGTTTTTTCTATTTAATATTCTTGAAATTTTAGTTTGAAGTTGTTATGTTTATCCTACAATATAATATTACTTAAATTTTTTTTGTTTTCTAAAATAACTTTTGCCTGCGGGCGCCAACACCCTCCTCAAATTTTTTTTAGTAATGTAACTCTAATTGAATTTTGTATTGACTTGAATATTGATAAGCTGGTGCATACAAAAAATCCTTCTTCAATGAACTAAATATTTTGAATAGTTTTTTCTGATAATATCTTGAAATTTAGTTGAAGTTTGTTATGTATATCCCCACATTAAAATTAATTAAAATTTTTTTTTGTTTTTTATAAAATGCATTTGCCTGCGGGCGCCAACACCCTCCTCAATTTTTTTTTTTTGGATGTAGAAAAGTATGGTAGAAATTTAAAGAATGTAGAAAGTAGAATTTTTTTAATATCCTTGAACAATATCAATTGGTGCCCTTTGAATAATCCTTTGTTAACGGACTAAATATTTTGAATAGTTTTTTTGGTTTTAAGATTTTGCACAATTTTAGTTTGAAGTTTGTATGTGTATTCCACAATAGAATTTTATTTAATTTTTTTTTTGTTTTCTAAAATGCATTTGCCTGCGGGCGCCAACACCCTCCTTCAATTTTTTTTTAGGAAGTAACAAGTAGAATTATTTTGTAAATTCTTGAAAATATCAATTTTAATTGGTGCCCTTTGAACAATCATCATTAATGAACTAAATATTTAGAATAGTTTTTATTTTTTTTAATTTTAGACATTTTAGTTTGAAGTTTGGAATGTGTATTCTCACATAACATTTATTAAAATTTTTTTTTGTTTTCTAAAATGCATTTGCCTGCGGGCGCAAACACCCTCCCTCAATTTTTTTTTTAGGAATTGTAGTAGTTTTTTTTTTAGGAATGTAATTCTAGTTGAACTTTTTGTATTGACTTGAATATTGATAAGTGGTTGCCATACGAAAAATCTTGTTTAATGAACTAAATATTGGAATAGTTTTTTCTGTTTAATATTCTTGAATTTTAGTTTGAAGTTGTAATGTGTTTTCCCACATTAGAATTTTATTTAATTTTTTTTTGTTTTCCTTAATGCTTTGCCTGCGGGGGGGGGGACGCAAACCCCTCTTCAAGTTTATACTAGTAATGTAATTCTAGTTGAACTTTTTGTATTGACTTGAATATTGATAAGCTGGTGCTATACAAAAAATCTTCTTCAATGAACAAATATTTTGAATATTTTTTTCTGATGATTAATATCTTTGAAATTTTAGTTTGAAGTTTGCTATGTATATCCCACATTAAATAATTAAAATTTTTTTGTGCTTTATAAAATGCATTTCTCGGGCGCCAACACCCTCCTTCAATTTTTTTTTTTGGAATGTAGAAAAGTATGGTAGAAATTTAAGAATGTAAAAGTAGAATTTTTTTAATATCCTTGAACAATATCAATTTGGTGCCCTTTGAATAATCCTTTGTTAACGGACTAAATATTTTGAATAGTTTTTTTGGTTTAAGATTTTGCACAATTAGTTTGAAGTTGTAATGTGTTTTCCCACATTAGAATTTTATTAAATTTTTTTTTGTTTTCTTAATGCTTTTGCCTGCGGCGCCAACACCCTCATTCAAGGTTTATACTAGTAATGTAATTCTGTGAACTTTTTGTATTGACTTGAATATTGATAAGCTGGTGCCATACGAAATATCCTTCTTTAATGAACTAAATATTTTGAATAGTTTTTCTGATTAAAATTCTTGAAATTTTAGTTTGAAGTTTGTTATGGGTTTTCCCACAATAGAATTTAATTAAAATTTTTTTTTGTTTTCTAAAATGCTTTTGACTGCGGGCGCCAACACCCTCCTTCAAGTTTTTTTTTTGTAATGTAATTCTAGTTGAACTATTTGTATTGACTTGAATATTGATAACCTGGTGCCATACGAAAAATCCTTCCATAATGAACAAAATATTTGAATAGTTTTTTCTATTTAATATTCTTGAAATTTTAGTTTGAAGTTTGTTATGTTTATCCCTACAATATAATATTACTTAAATTTTTTTTTGTTTTCTAAAATACTTTTGCCTGCGGGCGCCAACACCCTCCTTCAAATTTTTTTTTAGTAATGTTATTCTAGTTAAACTTTTTGTATAGACTTGAATATTTACAACCTGTTGCCCTTTGAGTAATCCTTTGTTAATGAACTAAATATTTTGAATAGTTTTTTTTTTTGTTTTAATTCTGGACATTTTAGTTTGAAGTTTGTTATGGGTTTTCCCACATTAAAATTAATTAAAATTTTTTTTGTTTTATAAAATGCATTTGCCTGCGGGCGCCAACACCCTCCTCAATTTTTTTTTTTTTTTTTGGAATGTAGAAAAGTATGGTAGAAATTTAAAGAATGTAGAAAGTAGAATTTTTTAATATCCTTGAACAATATCAATTTGGTGCCCTTTGAATAATCCTTTGTTAACGGACTAAATATTTTGAATAGTTTTTTTTGGTTTAAGATTTTGCACAATTTAGTTTGAAGTTTGTAATGTGTTTTCCCACATTAGAATTTTATTTAATTTTTTTTTTGTTTTCTTAAATGCTTTTGCCTGCGGGCGCCAACACCCTCCTTCAAGGTTTATACTAGTAATGTAATTCTAGTTGAACTTTTTGTATTGACTTGAATATTGATAAGCTGGTGCCATACGAAATATCCTTCTTTAATGAACTAAATATTTTGAATAGTTTTTTCTGATTAAAATTCTTGAAATTTTAGTTTGAAGTTTGTTATGGGTTTTCCCACAATAGAATTTAATTAAAATTTTTTTTTGTTTTCTAAAAAATGCTTTTGACTGCGGGCGCCAACACCCTCCTTCAAGTTTTTTTTTGTAATGTAATTCTAGTTGAACTTTTTGTATTGACTTGAATATTGATAACCTGGTGCCATACGAAAAATCCTTCCATAATGAACAAAATATTTGAATAGTTTTTTCTATTTAATATTCTTGAAATTTTTAGTTTGAAGTTTGTTATGTTTATCCTACAATATAATATTACTTAAATTTTTTTTTGTTTTCTAAAATACTTTTGCCTGCGGGCGCCAACACCTCCTTCAATTTTTTTTTAGTAATGTTATTCTCGTTAAACTTTTTGTATAGACTTGAATATTTACAACCTGTTGCCCTTTGAGTAATCCTTTGTTAATGAACTAAATATTTTGAATAGTTTTTTTTTTTTTGTTTTAATTCTGGACATTTTAGTTTGAAGTTTGTTATGGGTTTTCCCACATTAAAATTAATTAAAATTTTTTTTTGTTTTATAAAATGCATTTGCCTGCGGGCGCCAACACCCTCCTTCAATTTTTTTTTTTTTTTGGAATGTAGAAAAGTATGGTAGAAATTTAAAGAATGTAGAAAGTAGAATTTTTTTAATATCCTTGAACAATATCAATTTGGTGCCCTTTGAATAATCTTTTGTTAACGGACTAAATATTTTGAATAGTTTTTTTTGGTTTAAGATTTTGGACAATTTAGTTTGAAGTTTGTAATGTGTATTCCCTCATAACAATTTATTAAAAATTTTTTTTTGTTTTCTAAAATGCATTTGCCTGCGGGTGCCAACACCGTCCTTCAAATTTTTTTTTAGTAATGTAATTCTAGTTGAACTTTTTGTTTTGACTTGAATATTGATAAGCTGGTGCCATACGTAAAATCCTTCTTTAATGAACTAAATATTTTGAATAGTTTTTTCTGTTTAATATTCTTGAAATTTTAGTTTGAAGTTTGTAATGTGTTTTCCCACATTAGAATTTTATTTAATTTTTTTTTTGTTTTCTAAAATGCATTTGCCTGCGGGCGCCAACACCCTCCTTCAATTTTTTTTTTAGGAATGTAACAAGTAGAATATTTTGTATATCCTTGAACAATATCAATTGGTGCCCTTTGAATAATCCTTTGTTAATGAACTAAATATTTAGAATAGTTTTTATTTTGTTTTAATTTTAGACATTTTAGTTTGAAGTTGTAATGTGTATTCTCACATAACAATTTATTAAAATTTTTTTTTTTTTTTAATTCTGGACATTTTAGTTTGAAGTTTGTAATGTGTTTTCCCACAATAGAATTTTATTTAATTTTTTTTTTGTTTTCTAAAATGCATTTGCCTGTGGGCGCTAACACCCTCCTTCAATTTTTTTTTTTAGTAATGTACAAGTTGATTTTTTGTATAGACTTGAATATTCACATCCTGTTGCCCTTTGAATAATCCTTTGTTAATGAACTAAATATTTTGAATATTTTTTTTTGGTTTAAGATTTTGGACAATTTAGTTTGAAGTTTGTAATGTGTATTCCCACATAACAATTTATTAAAATTTTTTTTTTGTTTTATTAATATGCATTTGCCTGCGGGCGCCAACACCCTCTTTCAATTTTTTTTTTTAGTAAGTGTACAAGTTAAATTTTTAGTATGGACTTGAATATAACTACACATACTATAATTAGTAATAGTTATAAATCTGTGTATAAACTATTAAAATACAAATTAAATAATATCAAAGAGTACAATATTTTGCAGGTAGTCGAGTTCTAGTTGATAACTGACTTGTGAATAAATGTATTTTTCGTTAGGTAAATAACAAAGAAATCCTTGAATATAATATTTAAAAATACAAGTACTATACCTATAATAACAATTAATATTATTTATTGGTGGGTTTATATAATATCTGCAACGCATAGGTCATAAGAATAATGTTGAACTTCTTACTGTAGACTGCGTGTTATTTGAGAAATGGTATTCGTCAGTGAAAATTTGCCAACTGGGAATAATTTATTATAAGCAGACTGAAATGTGTGAACGTTCCAGTGTTTCGAAGACTAAGTTTTGTAGCAGATTTTGATTCCGTCACAGGGTACGTATTTTCTTATTAGTTATTTTCAGTTGGTATATTTTTGTTATTGTTAATTGATCAGGGAATCTTTTGTGGCTTTAAAACAACACATGCGGGTGTGACATCCTCTTATTACTTATTATTGCGGCTACAGACCAGTATACCATCTTTAATCGTACTTATTATTACATTACATTATTATTATTTTGTAAGTAAAATTATTAGTCAAAAAGTAGAATACAATTTCCAAAGAAAAAAATAAAAATATAAAAATCAAATATAACGTTATTTTTTTTTTATATTTCTAGTTTTGTTGAATTGACCGGTTTTTTAAAAAAAAAGGTTACCGCTACACGTTACCTCTTAATTGAACTTGGTGGTTTCCGGTAATTATTAACCGCTTCTCAAAATGTATACTTACAAACCGGGAAGCAGTTACCAGACCCAAAATTGGTCATGGTAACCGGTTTCCGTTAAAAACCGGTATCCGGTTTCAAGCCCTGCTTAAAATAGAACATATTTTTCCACTGAGGTTTATTTTATTAAATTAATTTTTTGTCATCATGGTTTGGGGGTAAAACTTCGTCAATTTTCTTCAACAGTATCTTGTTCGATGGGAAAGTGAATCTAGTTGGTGCATTTGGTAGGTCAAATTTTAAAATTCTCAAACCGCCGGGAAAAACAACATAAAAATTAAGGAAAAACAGGAATTTTTTTAAATCTATTATTTGAAAATGTAATACAAGATTATTCCTAAGTTTGTCTATCTTTATCAAAAAAAAAAAATTCTTCAAACAAATCAAATAAAATTTTTATGACCGTTTGAAGTTCATATTTTTACAATGTTGGATATTCACTCGATTTATCATGTAGTAATTTTGTTATTTTGGTTTTATTCAAAAACGAATAACTGTAGATACATGAAAATTTTACTGAATCTTTATAATTTCATTTTCTACACACCATACAATTTTTTACTCTTTTTGAGCTCTTTACGGACATTGTCAGTTTTCAATTTTTTTAGTTTTATTTTTCTATAAATATCAATAAAATTTTATTTGTTGGGTAAAAAAGCGTGAAAATGCTTGTAGATTCTGAGTGAAACGATGAATGTATTAATTTTACAATGATGTGTGGTAAAAAAGCTTAAAAATTGAATGCATGGCTCCTGATATATTGTTACAATAAAAGTTGAAAAATATTAAAAATATATTGTCTAATTTTTTTTTTATAAGCATTTAAAGTTTGAATTCTGACAAAATTTATCACATTTAAAATTGAATAATTATTTTGTAGTTGAACATTTATAAAATGTTCAACTTTTATAGCTAAGGATTAAAATTGAACACCATCCATTACAGCTAGTGACCCACTTGTAACCTACTGTACAGCAAAGTGACATCCACTTAGCTACTTTTTTTTTGTATTTTTATATTTTATACTTATTTTTTTGTCCTTGACAATGTGAATGTGCCGACTGAAATTCGGTTAAATGAGTAAGGGGTCGTGACGACCCCTTAAACCCCCCTCTCACCGGCCCTTTGCTATATGGCATACCTAGATCCCCGCGGCTTGTGCCTAGCGCTTTAGGGGGATTCATACTAAGTTGTGAGCATTATTTTCCACTATTTCTACTTCCCTAATATTTCCGAAAATTGAGTTGGAACAACTCTTTATACTTCTAATAAACATAGGGAGAAGGCTGCAGAAACCAGCTGAGCACCAAGCATATTTAGGACGAGTCCAATCGAAAACTTACTTGATAACTAGGTACTTAAATAACGTTTTATATAGTCAACATATAATACCTCTTCGTATCAAACGTTAAGAAATCTCAATGATCTTCGTCAATTAACTTGCTAGAAACAAAATTATATCAATTGTTATGTTAAACTATGATCTTCTCTAAAAGAAATTAAATTAAATTAAAAAACTTCAACATTCCTCCCAGGACCAATATAAATACCTTTTTTACTGATCTACGCAAAAAATCGTGCATACATAGGTATATGACTTCAAAATCTTCTTATACAAATATACTACGGTTACAGGAGTGGTAACATACAAATCCACACGAGAATCCTCTATACACCCGATGAAGCACTTGTGAACTTTCCCCTTCAATATTCAATTATATTATGATAGTCGATCATTTTAATTTTATTTATAAAATACTTTTTACCACGGTAAATATAGTTGAATGAGGTTACCCCATCCAAATTAGTTTTTATAACTTACGCTTGAATAAAAATATAATATAAATGTATGTGTGTGTTATGTGTTACCTATGTATGACTATACCCTGCCATAAATGTCTGCACACGTTTATGACCAGGTCACTCATCACGAAATAGCCAAAATATACCATACCATTTCCTTCATAATAAACTCTCGTGATATACTAATATTAAACGAATAATCAAACTTAATAAGTACCACACAAAAGAATACATTTTATCAAATATAACCCACCATTTTCTGAAATAGTCTACAACAAAATTTCATACAGGAGAAATAAAAAAATTATTAACAATAGCTATATGATATATATAATATATAGGGATAGCCGGATATAGGTCGTACAGCCATTCAAAGGAGGCAAGTGCCCTGCTAGGGCGTGGGGCGTCCATGCATTTAGAGGGCGTCATAAAAACGAACGATAAAAAGAAAAATTTGGTGTTTATTTTAGATATTAATTTACCTTTTATACTGTAATACCGAAGAATAGTACCTATTCAATTATAAATATTATTAAAATATTAACTATTAAGAGGATGTCAGCGCACTATTTGTTTTCTCTATCTGTCCCATTATCTGTCTTATTTAGCTGTATCTAATGGCTAATTCAAAAACGAACAACCATAGATATTTGAAATTTTCACCAAATGTTTATATTTTTATCAGTTTACATAATAAAATGTTCAAAATATTTTTTCTTGTTTTGAGCTATTTATAGATAGTAGTGGATCTATGATTTTTTATAGTGGGTTCTATGTTGATAATAAAACTCCTATGTGGCTAAATGTACCTACCTACTTATCATGAACGACACAACTTCGGGGTAAAAACTTATTTAACCTATTTTTTTGGTAATAGTTAACAATGAATATGTTTAGTTCTACATTATGCACTTATACCTGAAATCAAATTAATTATTATAATAAAACAAAGTTTAATATGCAGCGAAATAATAGGTACTTCAGCTCTCAACCATCCACCCGGGGCTTTTTTTGACGAATACCTTATATTACTCGGTAAGAGGTAGTTTCGTGTCGTTCTCTATTCTATCTTGAAACCTCTTACACACATTGGCACAAATAGGAGGAGCTTGAGGGAACTTAGTCCCTCCAAATGTCGGTCGAGTCACCTCAGTTCAAAATCTAGTAATTAGTACTAATTTTTATATTCTGTGGTATTAAGCAATATGGCCTATGGGGAGGGGGACTTGAGTCCTCCCAAAAAATTTAGTCAATTAGCGCCTATGCTTACACAGACTGCCTCTCCCTATCTTTCTTTAACATTAACTTTCAAAGCCAATTTCCTCAAATCCCGAGTCACCTCTCCTCATAACATGACCTTATTGACCTATCATCACAACCTATTCGCCCTCATTTGGTGTACAATTGGTAGGTAACACACCAGAGCGTCAGAGCTAGTACCTATTTAATATAAATTCATAATTTCAAAAATGAATATTAAATATCGTGTTCTCGGACGCTCCATACATACTGTTTCTATAATAAATTATTTATTATTTTTATTTATTTGAATTCTTGCATCTTTATTATCATATTTTATTCAAAATTGTCTTCAGCGCCAAATACAGGCCAACCATGTATACGGAAAATTATTATGTGTAGACATAGATTTTCTATTAAAACACAAGAATGAGTTTTTTCTTCCATGAAATATGTAATCCATCGCTACCAAATCAGCCAATTTTTACTTTTTGTGAGGTTATGTGTTATGTCGTCCATTCGATATTTCGATTTCTAGTCCTTTCAAGCTGACGGGTTTCGTTCGTTTTTCGTTTTTCATTTATCTTTAAAGTTTCCATCTTTAAATCGACATCGAAATGGTAAGTAAATTTAAATCAATTTATTACAATTACATGGTTGTTAAATTTTAACATGGACTTTTTATAAGTGGTCGGTTGTATCGTGAATAAAATATGAATAGTTTAATTGTCCATGTGTTCTCTTTTATATATGTGCCACTGCATTGATTGTCTTATTATTGGTTAATAAGATACAACTCATTTTAAATATTGTTAAATTTTCAACTACAGACTCGCAAGCGCCGTAATGGAGGAAGATCAAAACACGGTCGTGGTCACGTCAAGCCTGTGCGTTGCACCAATTGCGCTCGCTGCGTGCCCAAAGACAAGGCTATCAAGAAATTTGTTATTCGTAATATTGTCGAAGCTGCCGCTGTCCGTGATATAACTGATGCTAGTGTATATACATGTATGTCTCATAAAGTTAATGTCCAAAAATCTGAAATATTTGATCTTTTACTGATAGTTATGTTTTTGTTTTAGCATACCAATTGCCGAAATTATATGCTAAATTGCACTACTGTGTTTCTTGCGCCATCCATTCCAAAGTGGTCAGGAACAGATCAAAAGCTGACCGTCGTATCAGAACACCACCAAGCCGTAACTTCCCACGTGGGGTAAGAAAAACTTTTAATTGCTTATATATTTACAAACTTAAACATTCCATTGTTTAATAACCTACATTTTTTGATGTGCAGTTGGACATGGTTAATTCAAAATTGTCTATGCCTCAAATTTTTTTTCCTGGTCTTTACAACTTTGAGTTAACCACTTTCGACTGTGTAACATTAGTAAAATCATATTTACCTATAATTATGAAAAGTACAAAAATATAATACAATTATTCAAGAATACTTTATTTGCATTACCTATTGTGTTAATGTTTATCTGGTACTTATGGTTTATGGTTTGTGTTTCAGGATAATAATCGCCAAGGAGGACAACCTCAAAGGAAAACGTAATTCCCATCATATTATGGGGATGCAAAATTATATTATACCTTCATTTAAGATATAAAAATACATTTTGATTCTGACAAAAATAAAATATTGTATTTATGTCAACCTAACCTTCCGTCAAAGTAGTTAGTAAATGGCTGTACAGTTAGCAGTGGGTACCACAATATTTTCATTATTTTATGTTATCATTTGATTGGAAAGTTAACTTGTTCAATATTTATAAATCATTTGATTCTTCTTGCTTACTGAAATGTCTTGGCCATTTTTAGGCTTTTGTTTATATTTTTAATATCGATGCGAGTTATAGGGCTGAGGACTTCTAGTTTTTCATATTTGTCTAAATAGGTCACAGGGCAATTTGAGTGGAGTACAAAATATATTTCATAACACAAGCTGGTTATATTTAAAAAAATATTTTTTTGTTGCTTGCGTTTAATTAATTTGATTATACTTCTCAAATCAATAGCATTATGTTGCACATTTGGAATATATTGATATAATGATAACATAACAAACAACAATTTGTATATAAATATTATTTTCCAAATATGTACCTATATAATATTCATAATATCAGTTAGGCAATACACTATCTGGCTGATAACACCTGAACGGGTAAAAATTATGCTTAAATTGTCTGTTATAGTTGATAGTTAATCATTTTTCATATTAATATAATTTGGGAGCCGTATTTTATGTATTATGTTCGTTTAAAGCATACATTTATTGTTCTTGCACACTTGTATACATATTTTAACGTTCTTAAGTACTAGCAGTTCTCAGCCGTAATTATAACTATTATATTATGCTCAAAACTTAAATACCAATAACAACCTATGATATCCTAAATAGTGTTTTTACATTTAAATTCTATAGTGGAACTGTTAAATTAAAATTAATAGCAAAATGAATCCTATATACACAAATTCTCTGTTATATACAATGGCGCATTTTAAGAGGCTGGGTAAATGCCCCAGACGCCAGATTTTAGGGGCAGGAAAATGTTTTTCGGAACAATTACCTATGAGAACCTTGAAATGTTTTTTTAACCTAACTAAAATGACAGCAAGAGACAAAAGGATATCTACTGAGCTTTTAAAAAATGAATACAGTACAGATTTGGAAACTTAATTTTCCAATGAATCTATTCATTTTGGCTGTTATTAACCATTTCCAATTCTCCCAAGTATACAAGAAATGTTAGTATTTATAAGAAAAAATGATTTAAACGATATCTTTTAACCTTAAGGGGTTAATTTGGGAGCTATACCAGCATGAGATATCTATGTTTTACAAACGCATCACATAGCATATTGTAGGTATACGTCCAGCAGATCACATTTAGCTCTGGTAGTTTAAAAATTGGAGTGAATTGACTTATAAAATTTAGAAGTAAGCCTATTATCTAGTGAAGTAGCAAACCTCATACGGTTTTTTGGAATCTGAGTGGAGCAATTGAATGTATTGATTTTACAGTGATGTGTCTGTCATCATGGTTTGGGGCAGCTAAATGTTGCCCCAGGGCGCTTAATGCGCCACTATTTTATGTATTATGTAAGACAAACAGCACTTATGTGTGAAATGTCCACTTAATTTAACTTGTTTGGTACATTTTACAAAAATAATTGACAAGTTATATGATTAATCCAAAGAAATATGTTTATTGGACATATAGTTACAGTAGAAGCCGCTTATAATAAAAAAAAATAGAAACATGGATAATTGATACAATCTCATTATTGGAGCAAAATGTCTTGGGACAGGGGCCTGGTTTCTAAGTACATGGTAACCAATCAGTTAACTGACACATTTCACCTTGGTCCAAAAGTGTTATCCATAAGCAGCTTCTATTGAACATAAATATGTGCATAGATGATACAGTAGTCAGTATTATTTTTTGTAACACATTTAAAATTTAAATTTAAAGATTAATGGTTATGGTGAAAAAAAAATAAATTGAATTAATACATTGACCCCTTTGCCCTCCCCACCTCTGGATCTGCCACTGATACAAAGCTATTTTTTAAACTAATATTATTGAAAAAACTGTAAATTCATTGAATTAAACTGTCTAAATTTTTCAAAAATTGTTTACCAATCTTTTTTATGTACCGAATCCTATAACATACGCTCTAGTGCTCCACTGCGATTGGTTCTTTGTTTAGTATACTGAAATCTTATTGATATTTTTTTTTATTAAAGTATAGACATGTTCATAAAACTAAATTTGCTTCCCCTTTTAACCATATTATTAAATGGTATCAAAATAAATACTTGTATAGTATAGATACTGAAATAATAAATCTTGAGGATACATTATGCCATTACTTAATAATCAATTCATATATTCCCACATAAATTGCAATCAATAATTAAGACATTTCTACTAAACGTCTTTACTCTTGTAATCTAGTTATTACTCTCACAATTTTTTTATTATCATAATAACTGTAATTTAAATTGCTTCAAGAATGAATTGCAATTTTATAGATTGGTGTATACTTAGTTTAAGGTACTTTTCTAATTGAAAAAGCATTAAAAACAGTTATCTAATCTCAAAGAGTCAAACATGGCTATTTATTAACTATGTCTTGAGACATAAGTTAAGTATATCAAGGTTCAACAATACAACTGGCAATATGTTTTGACGTCCACAATTATACATAATTACAATGAATAAAAAGATCATGATGTAGTACAATTTGGATGGTCAGATTATTTTTATAAGCAAGGTGATCAACACAAATTAGTATTTTAAGAGAAATATTATATCAATTAGCCAACTGACTATATTATACCATGTATTATATATTGTTGACTACGTAACATTTTCTAAAAAAAACTAATTGCTTTAAGGTTACTGCAGGCAGGCGCGGACTGGTACACAATTTAAAACATGTAAATTATTTACAAAGTATTAATATATTTCGTTTTGTTTTAAAAAAAATATTAAATATTGAATATGCGTTAAAAACATAAATAAGTACCAAGTTATAACAAACTTTCAATCAAAATCGTACAATATTATAGATCACTAATAATCGTAAATTGGTAACAATCTGCTGTTAATTAGGAGGTAAGACTTTAAATATATAATAAATATATTTTAGGGCAAGGGATGTAGCTCCCACCCAGTCCGCGCCTGACTGCAGAGTATCATTTGAATACATAGTACCTAATAGTTGTTAGAAGGATAAATTTGTTTTTAGTGATATTTAGTAAGTATCCAGGTATTTTAATATTTTCCATTAATTTTAAATGTTTAATAGTAAAATCGACTTGATAGAAAAACACATTACAATATTCAGAGAATAAAATTTTTTTCACATAACTAGGATGGATATTTTTACTTGGTGAATATATTATGAATGTTATTTAAATACTTATAAAAATAATATATAATGTTATATGTATTGCTTGTATATTTTATACACTTTACAGTAACATAAATAAAAAAGGTCAATTGATTGGACTAAGGGATAAATATCCTTTCAATAATTCTTTATAAATACACAGTCATGGTTATCTTAATTAATATTTAAAACTAATTCTGTGCAAAAAACTTAAATACAATATTCACAATAATTGTGAAAAAAAATAACGATTATTTTTTATCATCAATTAGTGCGTTTGTTGCCTCTTTAAGTGTCTTCTCCATAAGTTTGCCAGTATTGCAGAAACCGTGTTTAGTCTTGCCAAATGAATTGGGTCCGGCTGATGTTGGAGTATCCCTACCAATATTTCTCATACGCATTCTAGCTTCTTTAGGCATTTCTTCAGGTTCGTCATCACTTACATCGCCAAATACTGCCGCAACAGACTTTGATGCTGGTTTGGGTAGAATAGGTGGTTCTTTCTACAAGCAGACATCATATTACTATCAAAATATATATTGAAATAAACAATTCTAAGATTTTGAACATTTGCTTAATTTAGGGTACTTAGAATGTTTCATATTTTAAAATATACTCACAGTGGCTGGGCTATTAAGAGTTATCTTAATGCCGGTTTTTACTGGAAGAGTTTTTTTCATCATTCCAAATGATAATTTTGGTTTCTTGTCCGGCTGTTGTTTTTCTTTGTCAACCCCGTCTATGAAATAAAAACAACAAATAAATTTTCTGTTTTGTGACCTGGAGTTCTATTCAAACAAATATACCTTTAGCGGAAATCTCGATTTCAGTAGATAGTCGTTTTGACATGGTTAAATACCAATCAGTTTCACAGACACATATGAATACAAATTGTGTAAAAACACAATAAAAATAAAACAAAATATTCTTTAACACGATCTTACATATGAAGGTCTCAAATATTAATTATGTACGTTACTGAACGTACTTTACCTTACTACTTTACCAGTGTTCAAATTTGAAATTTGAAATGTTATACTACAGTCTACCTATTATAACAATAATTGGTAATTGGTGCTTCGTGTTCCAACTTCCAAATCCAAACATTGTTATCATCGAGTAGCAACTCACAGCGTTATCATTGGACGTCGAATAAATTTAGAAGACCAAATTGTGATATTCACAGTGATCGCATACCGAATAACCAGTGTATGGTTAATGGTTAATAATCTAACAATTTTCTTTGTCAAGTTTATAATGTCGTGGTCATGCATTATTTCGACTATATAAACATTTTTTAGTTATTTCTATTGTTATCGACTTATCGTGTGTACTATACTATTAATTGTATTATACTGTTACAGTCTTATAGACATAGAAAAAAAACCCACCATTGTAAAATCCATACATTCATCAATTATCGCTCCACTCAGAATCTTAAATAATGCCTTCATCTAGGGCCTAGGATAGATGTTAGGGTATATACTACGAAAAATATCTGTGTAAATACTGATAAAAACTAGGAACTTATAAAACATAAATATTAATAATATTCTATTGTTTTAAATACTTGGCTGTAAATGTTTCCCGGCGTATAAGTTAGGCAAACAGGTGCCTACATTGCTGCAGTGTTCAATATTGTTCATTTAACAGATTTTTACTGTAATAATTTTATATATTATTTTAATGTTTTACTTTTGTTATTGTATTACAAGTTATTTATTGTTCTACTATTATACTAATTGTTGTACTGTTACTTTAATGCTAAATAAGGGGAAACCCGTTTGTTTGTACGAAATAAAATATAACTTATTACTAGGGGCGGGATACATATAAAATTATATGCTCCGATTTTCAACTTTGGCAGTGGTTTCCGGTAGTTGATACTTGGGTGAGCCAAAAGGAAAAAACTCCTTCATAAAAATAACTAGAAAGAGCACACTTTTATGCAAAACAAGTTTTTGGCAAAATTGTTGGTGTAATTCAAAAACAAATAACCATAGATACTAACATTTTCTATATATTATATAATTTTAATAGCAATATTAAATATATATCATAAAATGAGCTTAGTAATATAGGATGTCAGACCGTCTTCGCTCAAGATCGTTTTTCAAATTCAATGATTTTTTAATGAATTCAAATTGAACGCACACATAACAGTGACTTGCTCATTTGTATGTATAAAATAAATCTATAACATATTTAATTCAAGATTTTTAAAAATACTTACCTATCTACAAGCCCGGGTTAAGGATCAATTGGCCCCGGGACATCATACACTTATATAGTGGGCCCCCTTTCTACTTTAACTTCAAAATAATTGTATCATTAAATATTAACGACTTTATATTATTGTATACATTTTTTACTATACAAAAATTATACAGGATGTATCTTATGTAATTGTACGCGGCTTTTTTTTAACAATTTATTATAGATCGATGATATGGAATTTCGTTAAAACAAAAAAAGATGTGTTTCTCTATTTTTAACGGGCAATTTTTTTATGACATTTTTAAAATTTTTAAACACACAGTTGTACCAATAATAAAATTGACTTTATTTTTTCAAATGGTAACCACCATATTATTTTTTTATGGTTTCTGGTAAAGCTTTTTTTCTGAACATTTTGACAGTAAAATTATCAATTTTGGTTCACTAGGTTATTAACTATGGTCCTCTAAACTTTAGTATAATATGCATTTATACTTAACTGAAATACCTAATTTACAAGAGCTAAATATTTATTTCTTATAACTACCTTTTTATATACTTATAATTAAATCGGTAATCTAAAATGCTCAAAAAAATTGTTGGCAAACATAGTTTATTATTCATAGTAATTTTTCGTGATATAAAATTGAGAACATACTGTTTTATAATTATTATAATAAATTACCTACTTCCATATTTTTTTTTCAACTTTATTGGACGTGTAAAAAAAGTATATTTTGGGGATAAATATGAGCCCCCTTAATCCTACACCTATAGTTGTAAGTTCAAAAAATCAGAATTGAAAGAAATGCATTATTATTATCGATATTAAATAAAAGGGGGTAAGCATGCTGGGCAAATCATCTTGTATACCTATACGGCGCTGTTTGGTTAAGATATTATTTTTTTAACACAAGTCACCCGGTTTTACCTCCCAATAATGGATACCTCTTTAATGTCAATGTGTTTTTCTTTTTATTGCATCATGTTATTCTTCGTTTAAATATCTAATTTCGTCCAAATTTGAACATAAATATCTACAAAAAAAAACTGTGTTCATATATTATTTTTGATTTTTTAGCGATAGTATGAACTACTTATGAGTTATGAGAAGTTCTTAGCTATAAAAACTTGACATTTCATAATATATTTGTAATTTAAAATGCTTAAAAAAAATTGTGCCTTTGTATCTTTGATGTTTTTTTTAACTTTTATTGTAACAACTTATGAGGAACTTGTATTTAAGTTTCAAGCATTTTGACCAAACCATAAAAACTTTTATTGGCATTTATAGAAAAAAACCTAAATTTCAAATGTCTATAAGTAGTGCAAAATTATCAAAGTATTTTGTCAAATATAAAACATACCATTAAATATACCTTGTCTTTGTACACCTACTAACTTTGTAAAATAGACTGACCGCCCATCTCTGCTCAGAATCGTTTTAATCATGCAATGATTTATCATTGAAATCAAATTCAACACAATATATATTCAGTGACTTCCTCTATGACAAGATACAATTTAACACCTACTGTATAGCAGAGTAGTTACACGCTTCCCTCGGTTTTTTGTTGCCATAATGTGTAATAAAATAAAACCGAATACATTTTCAAATATTTCCTCTAGTATTATTATACATGTATATATTAATACTCATTCGTCTGAGTCAGTGGCATGGCGAGCGGTAAGTTTAGAGGCAATTGCCTCTGAGATTTTTCTTAAATAGAGGAGTGGGTGGTAGCCGGTGGGTCTCCTATAGTAAATGTAATATTATATACTCAATAGGTAGTCAATAACGATTTGAAATATAATTAGTTATATTATATTATTACACTATTATGCATTAATACTTGGGATATTAATTGTAACTTGCATCTGGAAAAGTTTAGTTCGCCACGCCACTGGTCGGGTCATTCCTTCAATAAAAAAAGACTATTATTATAGTAGAAAAGTAATACTTAAAATATAATTATAAAAAAACCCCCAAAAATGTTTGTTTTCCATTATCACATATATTTATGTCATAATACTTGTTATTATAATTTATATTGTTTTGGTTCATTTATTTAATGTCCTATTATTCTCAAAAAAAAGAAAAATTCTTACATTATTTCTAACGGTCAACAGGAATATTTAATTTGTGTCAACAATTTTGCTATACGGATTCCCCTATGGATTAATATGCCACAAGCCAAGTATTCTCATGACTAATGTAAGAATTTATATTATTTTGTACTTTAATCAGTTTAATCGAGTAATAAACCAGTCCAAATTATCTATTTCAGTACGCAAACATAGCGCTTATTTATTTATCAGAAGCCACTGTTACTACCAATATTATAGATTGTATATAAATTTTAGATTATGGAACACATTAGATACTAATGAATGAAACTATACAATATATTTTTTGGTAAAATGTTACATAATTTACAAATATTGGAAAAAAAAATCTGAGTATTCTAATAACTTACTTAATAAATACATTTAAAAACTTTGTAACCTAACAAAATCCATTAAATAAATTGAAATGTATAGTTTTTCTTATTTTTTTTATAATAATGCTTCATACCTAAAGATGTATATAATATTATTAGGAAAGTAGTTATGAATAATTAGTATTAAAAAAAAAAACAATACTCAAAATTTAATCCTTATGTTCAAACAGCCAAAAAGAGTCACAACACACGTCGTCGTACTCATTAACTGTGCGTCATTTAGGAGGTTCCAATGTAGCTGAACCAAAATCAGTCATGTGAGGGAACTTAACTTTTTTCCTATCCAACTCATCTTGGGCCCACATTATTAACTTCATGAGATTGTAAAGTTTAGGTGTAATAGTTGGTTGATTGTGAAATCTCAAAATAGCTGCATTCAGCTCGCTCGATACCTGTAAAATATAATAAGAATGTATTAGGATTAATATATAATTTTATGACATAATATTTTACTTTTTGTCTATGTGTAGTCTGAAGAAGGTCAGCAAATGGGCTCTTTTGAGGCTCTTCGAATGCTAATAATGCAAGTGTTCTTTCTAGTTCTGTAAGTATAGTAGGATTTCCCTCTCCTACTTCTGATAGCTTAGCTTGGGCAAACACAAGAGCTTCCTCTATGTTACCTTCTTTGATAAGTTCAATTAGATGCAGTTGCTTCATAAATAAATAAAAGAATATTAATAATATGAATATTATGTAATTTTAAACACAGTATATCAAATAGAAAATAAAAATAACTATTTTTTTTTTCATATAAGACATAATTATTAGTTGTATACAATAATTTAATCATACATCAAATGAGCAATGGGTAATATAGAACATTAAACTTTAATATTTGCTATTTTAATCAGTGGTCAGGAAACTACTAGTCTTTGGTAGCGCGCTAACGCTACAGCTACTACCTCCCAAAATGTAGCTTACTATGGTTACTTTTTTTTTAAATATAGTGTCTTACTTCTAATGCTTATTGTTCAAATGTAGCACGTTACTTTTTCGTAACTTTTAAAAAAAAAAATTCACTAATTCACTTATCATTAAAATATAAATAAATATTATAGTTTTCATAAATTTTCAACTATTACTAAATAATTTGAAGGTAGCGTCAAAATAATGATAATTTTCACCATGCTACGTTAATCACTATAAATAAAATAGCGTATCTATAATTAACGCGCTACTCCCAACCACTGATTTTAATAATAATTCATTTGAAAGTAGTTGGTATTATGTTTCTACTAAAATTCTACTAATATTTGAAAACATTTTTAACATCAAAGGTTCATTTTTTAAATTTTTTTTATATTACGTCATTAATTTCACTCTCAGACAACATTGCTTATTTAAAACAATAGTTTTTGCAAAAGTGGTGTTAGCGTACTGTCATTTGAGACATTCTCCTTTATGCATGCCCTTAAATATATTTACTTCCAGTGATATTCTAAGCTTGCCTAAATAAAATTATGAATTCATTAATTAGCAACAATTTCAGGTACAACATAAGTACCTATAAAAATTAACAAAACCTTCAGTATTCTGTGAACATATTATTTAGGACGTAGCCATGTATTAAAATTGCAATTTGTATGAAGGTTGTTCCAAAAGTGTAAAATGCGGCTCAAATGGCTCCCATCCATTGTTTGCTTATTTCCAAATGGCTTCCGTAGAAAACAGTTTTACGAATAAGTCAATTCCCAAAAGGCTCCTTTCAAGAAATATATTACAAACAGGTAAATTCCAAATGGCCGACAGTAATACTGGTACACCAATTAGAGGTCAATATACTAATATACCGTTTTACAATTTAAATTTGAATTGAAAATATATACATATAAATTATAAATACATCTAAATAAAAAAAAATAATAGGGGCCCATTGGAAACATCATTGACAAACTTTCATCAGATGAATTTAATTTTTCTACTAATTATAATGCATTTTAAAACAAAAAAAAAAATTTAATTACATATTACATTTTGATCAGTTTTTTTTTTTTTATTGATAAGTTTAATAAAACCAAACAAAAAATAGGTCATTGTTAGGCTCAACAGTTTAAAATAAATAATAAACTGGTAATTATTATTGTAATTAGACAGAATGCAAATCATTACCTATTTATTAAAAATATATGTGCAATCTAGATGAATGAAGTCTATGATAGATATTTGAACAAGATATGAAAAAAAATTAACCTGTAAATGAAAGTATAAATCACGATCGTCATCTAGTAGACCTGGATATAATTGATTGATAAGTGTTATAGCTTCTTGCATTTTTCCTGACTGTACAGACTCGATCACTTTAATCCTGTTTCCCAACGTATTTAATTTAAGGGGAGAACTAATACCAGCTTCTTGTTCAAATTTTTCTGCTGCTTCTTTGAATCCTTCTACAATATTTAACATAATTCACCCACGTTGTTAAGATGTTCAAGTGGACAGTATTGTTTATACATACCAGACACCAGATAGTTCATTATAAGTTTATTCATGTCTTTACGGTTGACTTTCATATTTTCAATTCGACTCAGCCAATCTGGCTTAGTAGCGTTCGGCTGTGTTGATGGAGAATAGCTCATGATGGCTATAGCAATTTATTAATGCACAATTTGCGTTTAAGTTAAAAGCCCAGCAAAACAATAAAATAATGAAAATTGTATTATTTACAGACAAGCTTAACAAAAAGATTTTTGTGTTACGGGAACGGACTTGTAAAAAAACTAAAAAATAATAATAATATGATGTCAAAACTCATAAGCTTTGATATCAATTATAGTATGGTCAATAATCTAAGACCGTGGTTAATATCTATGATGATAACTGATAACAATTTTAACTTTTAATCACAAAACTTTGCAAATTTTTACATTGATTAAATATTTAAATTAAGTATTATGTACTTAAAATGTAACTTGTATGGACTTATAACGTTATAGTACCATAGAAGAGGGATAATAGTAACTCTGGTGTAAGTTGTGAAGGTAAAATGTAATATTAGGTTGGAATACCGAAGATTAAAATCATGTTAATTTTATGTTTTAACAAAGATTGTGGATGTTCAAATTTGTCATATTATGTTGTAAACAATATTAATTCAAATTAATGTAAGTGATTGCTTAATTAAAACTATTAGGTATTTCGTATTGGATATCAAAACATTGAAGATGACTAATAATCTGAATAACACTTTTAACTATGTGTACAGTTGTTCATTAGAGACAAATGTTCAGATAAAAATTGGAACTCTTGAAGGTATCAAACACAACATTGACTATGAAAAAATACTTAGTGATCCAATGAAAAAATTTTCTGGCTTATATCAAAAGCATATTTCTGATCTGGTAGTATACTGCCAAGTATACAGTGACAGTAAACCACTTAGCTTACCAGTTTCGACTTCTTACAAACATTTTACTAACCGTTGGAGCTGGAATGAATGGGTTATATTACCAATCCAGTTTAGTGATCTGCCAAGGAATGCATTATTAACACTGACAGTGTATGACTGTGCTGGACCAACTACTATGACAGCGGTTGGCGGTACATCTATATCATTGTTTGGCAAACACGGTGTTTTTCGACAAGGTATGATTGATCTCAGAGTATGGCCTGATAGAGAAACTGATGGTAATATTTCTTCTACACCGGGCAAATGTTTATCGGACACTAATCGTATGCAATCGTTGGCTAAATTGGCCAAACAGCATAGAAACGGCAATATACCTGAAGTTGACTGGTTGGACAGATTAACATTTAGAGAGATTGAACTTATCAATGAAAAAGAAAAAAAAACCTCCAATTATCCTTATTTGATGATAGAATTTCCAGAAATTATATCAAATGGTATTGTCTATAGTGTTGTGCATTATGAACAAGACGGTGATGAAATATACCCGTTTAGAGTTAACCCAGATATAGTTACTGTACCAGATGCTGAAGTAATGCAGGAAAATTTAGTTGAAAGTAAACATCATAAACTTGCCAGAAGTTTAAGAAGTGGTATATCTGACAAGGATGCAAAACCAACTGCAACAATAAGGGATATGTTAAACACTATTGTTGGATACCCCCCTACAAAAATATTAACAACGGAAGAACAAGATCTGATATGGAAGTATCGATTTTACCTATGTAATCAAAAAAAAGCTCTAACAAAATTTTTAGAATGTGTTAACTGGAAATTGCACGGAGAGGCTATGCAGGCATTAGATATGATGTATCAATGGGCTCCAATGGATGTAGACGACTCATTGCGTTTATTAAGTCCAGCATTCAAACATTCATTAGTACGCAAATATGCTGTAGAACGATTACAACAAGCAACTGATGAAGATTTACTCCTGTATTTATTACAGTTGGTTCAAGCTCTTAAGTATGAGAACTTTGAACATATCAACAACAGCTTAAAGTTAATGGAAGATAAATATCCTGTAACCGATAGTCTGACAGAGTCAGTATCCGGATTAAGTTTAAAAGACAGTAGTGACAGTAATAATGCTTGTACAATTAATCATTTTGAAATGTGTAAGCCTGAAGATATGGACCTGGCACGTTTTTTGATTCATAGAGCAAGCAAAAACTTCAGTTTGGCTAATTATTTTTATTGGTATTTGATGATTGAATGTGAAGATCAAGACTCTACTATTAAACAAGATATACGTGTTCGTAACATGTATTTAAGTGTTATGAAAACATTTTTGATGACTTTGTATAATGGTAGTGCAGAATGTCAGCGAATACATGGAATGTTGACACGTCAACAAAATTTTATTGATCGTTTAGTCAGAATTATCAAAACTGTTGCCAGGGAAAGTGGCAACCGTAAAAAAAAAATTGATAAGCTGCAAGCATTATTAGGTGAAACAGATACAAAA